>PVIA01016181.1:0-19962 GCA_004024845.1 Tonatia bakeri | reverse complement strand
ATTCTTGTTTCTTCATTCTTTTCTGTTTGGTTGTTCCTTTCTTCCTTCTGGTCCACTCCATTGATTTGAGTCCCAGATTTCTTCCCCTCACTATTATGTCCCTGTTCGTTTTCCTTCATTTCTCTTATCGTAGCCTGCATTTGTTCATCTAATTTATGTCCAAAGTCAACCAATTCTGTGAGCTTCCTGATCACCAGTGTTTTGAACTGTGCATCTGGTAATTCTGCTATCTCTTGGTCACTTAAAAAAATTGGTTCTGGGGCTTTCAAATATGTTTGAGCCATCTTTTTTATTTTCCTTTAGTCTGGTTGCAGGTGTTACGTAAGGGCGGCGGAGCCTTAGGTGTTCACCAGGGCGGGGCACCCCAGTCACTGGGTTGTGACGTTGTATGTGGGGGCGGGGTCTGAGAGGGAACAATGGCGCCTGCTCCGCTCTCTAGGACTTCCGTCCCCTCCACTGCCTCCCACAAGCAAATTGGGTCCTTCCTGTGCTGGCTCCCGGGCGGTGGGCCTGTGCACTTTCTCGGACTCTGTGGGCTTCCCCGAGAAGTCTCCTGTGAGGCTGAGAGAGTCTCCTGGCCTCAGTTCCCAGACGGGGCTCTCAAGCTTTGAAACACGGAGACTCTACCTGTTTTCGCTTAGTTTGTACAAACGTGTGGCTGCGGACAGCCAGCTGCCTTGCGTCCCTCACTGGGTCTGCTAGTCGTGCCCAGGGTCCACCACCGGTCCGTCCGCTGCTGTCTGCGCCCTGCGCGCCCGCGCCTGCCAGCCAGCGTTTCTTCCCGCCGGGACCCCTCGACCCCACTTCGCAGGCCTCCTGACTCCGCCGCTCCTTACGGGTCTGGATGTACTGGAGCCCGACTTCTGTTCAATTAATTTCTCTCTGTTCTGGTTGATTCTTGTTTCTCAATTTTTGTTGTCTTTAGTTTTGGTTGCGCGAGGAAGCACAATGCGACTGCCTATGCCTCCATCTTGGCCGGAACTCCGATTTCACAGAGTCTTAACTCCGATTCCGTGTGAGCCTGGACAATTCACTTCATCTGTCTGAGCTCTAGTTTCATCAATAGAAAGGAAATATAGCTGCTTCATAGTCTTGTGAGGAAAATCGGTGGTAATATATGTATCATAGTAAACTCTTAAAGAGTGGTGATCGTGACTCTTATTAGTGAGACAGGTTAGTAATCCAGGACAAGTAGTGAGGCAGGAGACAGCATAGGAAGAACTCTGAGACTGCAGTGCTGTCACTGGCCAGCATTGAGCACCCTGGTTGCCAGGAAACGCCTTTTACCAATTAGGCAGAATAAAGAGTAAACTGAGGCAGGGAGGAGGAAGGAGACAAGTCTCACCCGCTAACTCAGCAGTCCTGAGCCTGGTCCGGTCATATTGCCAGGTGTTCCAACATCACCAGAAACACTACATTAGCGAGAAAGAAGAGAAGTCCTTGAAGTCCTATGTAGCATTTCCACTATCTGGGAAAGAAAGCCTTGAAACTGTGCTTTCATCCCAAGGCCTGAATGTGGGAGAGGGTCCTGGGGCCCAATAAAAAGAGCCCATAAAACAATTTTGGTTAATTGTCTACCTCTGGTCACTCTCTGTTTTACGAGGGAGTCCCTCATGCTCACAGAAAGAGCCCATAAATAACTTTGGAAAGTGCCCCAATTTTAATTAACTGCCTCCTGTCACTTACTTGTTTTACAACAAGATGAACAAATGGGGTCTGGAGCAAGATAAGGATTTGGGCTGACACCCCCTACATGTACCTGAGTTTAGGTAGTCACATTCCCCCAGGAAAGCTGGCACCACATTTACCCGTTAATCAATATGTAACTTTTCCCCTCCTATCCCACCAACTATATGTCCTGAGAACAAAGGACTTGCTCTCTCTGTTAGGGGCTCAGGGTGCTCTTGGTTCTCGGGCCACAGGGCCTCTGGCCACAGGGCCTCTGGCCACCCGGCCTCAGGCTGCCCTGGGGCTTGCCACCCTGGTCTTCAGCCGCTCTTGCTTTTCTCACCCTGCTTTGCCCTGAAACTTTCTCTTTCACCCCCTACTCTACCCGGTCCTGTTCTCTTCCACAGAAGTGGACCACTAATAAACTGATTACATACTACTAGATTGGCTGATATGTAATTCTTTACATGCTTCAGCAAGAAGAACCAGGTCTTTCCTGTCAACAGAATGGGGAAATATTCTACTTGAGATAGATAAATCGACAGGCTGTTTAGGGCAATCTAGTAAGTAGCAAAATCCTATCTTCCCTAACCGAGGACACTGAGAGTAAATGGCTTATACTTCTCCTCACCTGAGGTGAAATACCTTAAGTCACCTTACTCAGCAAGACAGATAACAGAAATCCAATTAGTAGCATTTGTGCCAACCACACCCAAGGACAGATGAAGTCAGGGGAATAAATCTCATTTTGGTGCAGCAGCATAAAACTGATGAATATTCTATTGAGACTTGCAAGCGGGGGAGCAATGTGCAGTGGCCGCTCCTCCTGGGCCCACGCCCCCACCCCAACCTGTCTCCAAAGCCCCCTTTTCTCTGACTTTGCAGTGAGCTGACAGCAGCCCCTCCTCGACTGACTTCTTTTCTGTAACGTTTCTGGGGAGCCAAAGCAGAGCACCACCTAGGCTCTCTCCTGTTGCTTCTTCTACCCTAAGTCCTTCCTTTGTGTCACTGTCCCCAGCTCTAATAAATATACTCTCAAAATCACCAGGACTTGCATTGTGAGATCTTTCCTGCGTGAGGTCGAGAACCCACACACTACCAGCTAGCCCGAAGCAGACCCGTTCCAGGCTCAGTCCCTCTCCAGTGACTTTAGGATTATGGAGGGCCTTGAATGTCAAGCTATGAACTTTTAAAAGCTCAGTTGAATTATAATTTACATAAGGTAACAAACTAAGCATGTTTTACTGATCCTACCATTCACTGATCCTACTTCTGCTCTCTGGAGCAGCTTCTTGAATATTACCCAGACTGTGATTGCCTTTGCCATAGGCAGAGTGATGGCTCCTCAAAGATGTCCACTCTTAATTCCAGGAACCTGTAAGTATGTTAGGTTGCATGGCAAAGGGGAATTAAAGCTGCAGATGAAATGGAAGGTTGCTCATGAAGTGAACCGGGTATGAGGACGTATCTGAGGTTATCTGGTAGACTCAATGTAATCAAAAGAGTCCTCAGGAGTGAAGAGGAAGGCAGAAGTGGGAATGTCAGAGAGAGTGTGAGAACAACTCCTTGACATTGATGGATTTTGAAGATGGAGGGGCCATGAGCCAAGGAATGTGAGCTGCTTCCAGAAACCGGAGAATGACAGGACTTGGATTGCCGCTGGGGCCTCCAGGAAAACAACCCCGCCAACATCCTCATTTTAGCCTAGTGAGACCCACTTAGGACTTCGGACCTGTGGTACTGTATGGTAATAACAGTGTGTTGTTTTAAGTCACTAAGTTTGTGGTAATTTGTTATAGCAGAAATAGAGAACTACAGCCTTGAATAAATGCTTGTTGACTAGTTGAATTAATGAATCAAGGATAAGTCTACTACCTTCTTCTATAATTCTTTTAATTTTGGAGGAGAAAAAAGTTAGTGTGGGTCCTGCTATCTTCTTGTAAGATATATCTTTTTATTTTTTTATTTATTGATTTTAGAGGAAGAGAGAAAGGGAGAAAGAGAAACATCAATTTGTTGTTTCCCTTACTTATGCATGATTCTTGTATGTGCCCTGGCTGGGGATCAAAGCCTCAACGGTGGCGTGTTAAAGCTACACTCTAAACACCTGAGCTACCCAGGCAGGGCTCACATTTTTTTAAAATGCTTTTAAGATTTTATTTATTTACTTTTTAGAAAGAGGGGAAGGGAAGGAAAAAGAGAGGGAGAGAAACATTGATGTACAAGAGATATATCAATCGGTTGCCTCTTGCAGGCCCCACGGGACCTAGCCTGCAACCCAGGCATGTGCCCTGATAAGAAATTGAACCAGCAACCCTTTGGTTCGCAGGCGGGCACTCAGTCCGCCAAGTCACACTAGCCAGGGCTCACATCTTAAATAACATGGAATTCCTGGGCACGATGCTAGGATGATTTTGAGGTTAATTGAAGAATGCTATAGACTGAGTGCTTGTAGCCTCCAAAATTTGTATGTTGAAACCTAACCCCCAGTGTGACAGTATTTGCACGTGAGGGCTTTGGGAAGTGATTTGGGCATGAAGGTTGAACCCTTATGAATGAGATTAGTTCCCTTATAAAAGAGACTCCAGTCCTGACTGTGGCTCAGTGGGTTGGGCACCATCCTGAAGACCAAAATGTTGCTGATTCAATTCCCAATCAAGGTATATAACCTAGGTTGCAGGTTCGATCCCTGGTAGGGGTGTGTACGGGAGGCACCTGATCAATATTTCTCTCTCACACTGATGTTTCTCTCTCTTCCTCTCTCTAAAACCACTCCTCTCTCAATCCTTGAATGAGGATTTAAAAAAAGACACTCCACAACATGTTTCCAAGGGCTGTGGCTGGTTGTAGCCATGGGGTCTCCAACTAATGTGGGAGCAACCTGGAGAGATTTTGACAGCTCCAGCCAGCGTAATTCCTGCAGCTGCCACTTGCCTATCCTCCATCCCTCATCCCATGAAGACACAGTGAGGAGATGGTTTTGAGTCAGAAAGTGAGCCCTCACCAGACACCAAATCTGCCGGCACCCTGATTTTGGACTCCCAGCTTCCAGAACTGTGAGAAATTTATGTTGTTTATAAGCCACCTAGTCTAAAATATTCTAGCCTGGGTGGATTAAGGCAACGTTTTGGGATGATTCCAGAGGAGAGGCACCGTTGATATTGTTACCAAGCAGCAGCTGGGGTCCTGCTGCTGGCCGCCACCCTCTAGGAAAAATTCCAGAGGCAAAGTTTTGGTGATAAAGGAAAGGAGTCTTTATTCAAAAGCTTCACAATTTTGGAATAATAAGTTTGCACAAGAATTAGTCATTTAGGCCTATTAACTAAGGCTAAGCTCTAACACCTGTGTTCTCCTAGCCTTTTTCCACGTTAGTTTTTAGTTATTTTATTTCTATAGGGTTAGTTTACAAACTGGAATAACATAAGATACAAAAACCACACAATTTTGGCTTCTGCCTCGGGGCTTGTCCCCTCTAGAACACCCAAAGAATAAACCTGCCACCCGCTGCCAGGCCAGCCTGGGTCTAGGCTGCACCCGGAGTTCCTTCCCATCCAAAATACTGTCCGTTGGGAAATGCAGGCAGCTGCAGGATGTTCATCCAGGCACCCTCGAGGAAGAAGAGCCCAAGAGCCAGAGAGAGCCAGTCCTGGGGCCAGGGAGCCCAAGAGCCAGCCCCCCTTTTATTTCCATGACCTCTGAAGGCATTCATCTTCTCATCCAAACCGTCCTACACTGCTTATCATCGTCTTGGCAGACTCCTCCTGCAGCCCCTCCCCACTTCTCCCCAGTGATCAGATCTCTGTATCAATATGGTAAGGATTTAAATCGTATTCCCTTTGCTCTCACTCTCTGTGGGCCAACACCAGGCACACTAACCCCCACAAAGCAGCAGCCCTTCTTTCTTCTCCCCTCTGGGCAATTTAAAAAAAAATTACTTATTGATCTGGAGAGAAAGACAGAAAAAAATCACCGATTTGTTGTTCAACTTACTTATGCATTCATTGGTTGCTTCTAGTATGTGCCCTGACTGGGGATCAAACCTGCAACCTTGCCTTATCAAGGCAACACTCTAACCAACTGAGCTACCCGGCTAGGGCTGTGTAACTTCTTGAGAAGTCGTTCTCGAAGAGGCAAGAGAGGAACATACCAGAGTCAGCGGGGGTAATCTTACAAACTATAAATGCTCACTATCCTTTCTCTCTTGCCTACCCAAGGAATCTGCTTTGCCTTTCCCCCACCTTCACACCCTGGAGAATTATTGTCTTAAAGAAAATGCTATATATGAGCAGAAAGAAGAAGTATATACATAGAGATATATACATAGGGAATTCTGAATTTAAAAAGATCTCATTCTTATTTAGAGCTTGTTCTAACTCTTATCCTATGACTATGTCCACACTATTGGCTGTTTTCTGTGGACAGAGCTTTCCCAGAGCAAGCAAGGAAGACTGAGTCCAGCTCTGAGTTTCTTCCCTTCTGTTCCTTTTTGTGTTACCTCCAGTCCTGAGAAGGACAGGACCTATTAGCTAGTTTCCCTCCTGGGTGCTAAAGAACCCTCCTGTCCTACTCAGGACCCAGCCATTCCTATTCTGCTTTGGGCAGGGTTCTGTGTCCCAAAGTTAGGGACTGTGTTCTCATTTGGGACTTCAGTAAATGAACTCCCTTGGCTTTAGGATTCTGATCTTGCAAAAGTCAGAAGCCTCCTTTGTCCTTTGCTAGAGTTGCCAGGATCAGAACTTGCTTTACCAGACCCTACCTGTTACCTCTCTGGCTTGAAATACCTTGTCAGCAGCCCCTCTACCCTAGCAGATCCTAGTCTTGTTAAAAAAAAAAAAAATTAGAATCAGGGGTCTCCAACCTTTTGGCATCTCTGGGCCACACTGAAAGAAGAAGAGTTGTTTTGGGCCACACATTAAATACATTGTGACACGAATCACAACAAAAATCTCATAATGTTTTAAGTAAATTCACAATTTTGTGTTGGGCTGTGTCCACAGCCATCTTGGGATGCATGTGGCCTGTGGGCCATGGGTTGGACACCCCTCCTGGGTCCCTTCTTAGATTTATGATCCTGGGATTGTTCTGCCTCCACTATGTTCTCCAGCCAAATTCTTGGAGTAATTTCTTGGGAGTCAGATTTCTCAACTGGTTTGTTCTAACCCAGTCTGCAGCTTATTTTCTCTAGAAGTTCCCGCTGTCGGACAGTTGCCATTTTGCCCAGGCCTTGGCCATGTTTGCCTTCAGGGGTCCCAGATACTTCTAATCTCTTTATCAGTGGGTGGGTGAGAAAACTCTTCTACCTGTTTGTCTTTTAGATTACTTCTTTAATTTATTGATTAATTTTAGAGAGAGAAGGGGGAGAGAAACATTAATTTGTTGTTCCACTTATTCATGCATTCATTGGTTGATTTTTTAAAAAGATTTTATTTATTTATTTTTAGAGAGGGAGAAAAAGAGGGAGAGAAATATCAATGTGAAAGAGAAACATCGAATGGTTGCGCTCTGACTGGGGACCGAACCCACAACCTTGGCATGTGCCCTGACCAGGAATTGAACCAGTGGCCTTTTTTTTTCAGGACCCAACCAACTGAGCTACACCAGCCAGTCAGGGTTATTGGTTGATTCTCATTTGTGCCCTGACTGGGCATCAACCCGCAACCTTGGTGTATTTGGGACAATGATCCAATCAACTGAAGGAGGAAGAGATTCTCTTCGTTTTAGCTGCTCTGGCAGCTCATTTGCCCCAACCCAAGTCTAGCTCAATGACTCACGTCTGGCTCGTGAGCCCTGACCCTGCCCATTCACTACTGCAACTCCTTTTCTTAGCTGCAAGCATCCGCTCGGATTGGGATGAGAAAGGGAAACGTGAACTCTATAGGCCACCGTGCTACGTTTTATAATATTTTTAAAAAAGCTTTTAGCCCTGGCTGTGGTGGCTTAATGGATTGGGTGCTGACCTGCGAACTGAAGGGTCCCTGGTTCCATCCCCGTCAGGGCACATGCTTGGGTTGCAGGCCAGGTCCCCAGTAGGGGGCACACGAGAGGCAACTACACATTGATGTTTCTCTCTCTTTCTCCCTCCCTTCCCCTCTCTCTAAATGAATAAAATCTTAAAAAATAAAAGTAAACTTCTATTGAAAAAAAGATTTTATAATGTTTATTTATTTTTAGCGAAGGGAAGGGAGGAAGAGAAACATCTTTGGTTGTTTCTTACATGCTCCCAACCAGAGGCCTGGCCCACAGCCCAGGCGTGTGCCCTGACCTGGAATCAAACCAGTGACCCCTTGGTTTGTGGGACAATGCCCAACCTACTGAGCCATACCAGCCAGGGCCCTTTTATAATATTTTATTTTTTAAAAAATATTTATTTATTTATTTTTAGAGAGGGGAAGGGAGGTTGAAAGAGAGAGAGAGAAACATGAATGTGTGGTTGTCTCCTGCATATCCCCGACTTGGGACCTGGCCAGCAGCCAGGCATGTGCCCCGAATTGGAAACCCTTTGGTTCGCGCAGGCCAGCACTCAATCCACTGAGCCACACCAGCCAGGACTAATATTTTAAAGCAAATGTTGAATCAGAATATAATCAACTCTCAACTCGGGAAGGGGCATCTTTCTCCACAAGGAGGAGATGTACGCGCGTGCTCACCTCTGTGATGCTGAACTCGGGACAGCATTTTGGCACCATGTAGGAGGAGAAACATGTGGATGGTGTATTCAGTCCAGCACTGGAGTTGAGGAGTTCCCCCTGAACCATTTCCTTTTGGGGAAAGAAGCTTCTGGGCTGTCTTGTTCCTAGCTCTGAGGAGGGGCCTAGCTCTGAGGAGGGGCCTGGAGGGGCCCAGTCTCCAGTCCCAGCACTGCTGCTATCCCAGGGTGTGCCTGCCCATGTTCAGGGTTTAATGGCTCTTGAATGGGCCGCATTGCACTCCCTGTAGTTTTAGATGACATTCCAGCTATCGGCGTTCCTAGATTCAACCCGATTCCGGAGATAGTAAACAGTAATTCAACATTTCTAGGGGTTTAACATCAAATTTGCTCTGCCTTTATGTCCTTGGAGCAGGGATTTTTTCTAGGACCATCTGGCCATCTGACTCCCTAGAGCCGCTGCCAATAACACAGAGGGGAAACTCCAGCCCAGCCCTGGGAGACCAGCGTGGTTTCCTGTGATGTCTTCCACTTCGCTAGGTCAGTCAACTGCAACCTGTCCCTGTGTTTCAGAGTCCTCACAGTGGAGCTGTCTGGTGCCTCCAGGACCTCGGGAGGAAAACAGGAGGAGGAGGACTGGAGAGAGAAATGCCCATGCGAAAAAGAGAGGAAGTAAGTGATGCTGAGGGAGGAGAAAAAGGTGAATAGCAGCAACAGAAGAAAAATATCAGGAGTGTGAGGGTTTGAGGGAACTGCAGAAAGGCAGGATTCTCCTTACGACGGTATTAACCGGAGTTCCTGGTTAACCTTTTACAGTGACCTGTCAAATATGCATAAGAAAGGAAGGCAGCTCGCAGTTTGAATCGACGAGAAAGTCTACAGCCATATTAGCCCAAACACGCCCATCTCATCGGAATTGATGATAAAGCCCAGTGTTTGCATAGTCCCCTTGGGGCAGAGCCGTGGGCTAACCCCCGGGTTTCCTCTGCAACTGGATCTCAGATTCAGAGTCAGGGAGACTAGTAGAGCTGAGTGCCTTTCTCTCACTCCCCTGCCCTTGTTTGACAGAAGGTCCCCTGTATCTTAGTGACTGAGATGCCAACATTATCTCTGAAGATAATTCAGTTTATCTCTTTTTTTCTTGTGTTTTCCCTCCTTTTATTCTGATCTGTGCTCTCTTTCAGCCTCCTGGACTCTGGATAAGTCATTAAACCTTTCTGAACCTTCTGTGTCCATTAAATGGAAATAAGAACACTTTCTTCGGCCTTTTCACTAGGATGCTGCAAAGATCAAATCAGCTCTCATTTATAAAAGTGCTGTGCATATTGTAAACTGCAACACAAATGTTAATTGTGATGGCTGTAATCTACAATGAAATAAATTGCTTTCCCCAACATACAAGCTTTCTGTCTCTCAGGATGATTATCAGAGAGGGTACTATTAGTATGTTTTCAGAATTTCCCTATCTCCTAGGCAGCAGGAAATGTTTAAGGGAACTTGGAAAACAACTGCTGGATCACTGGCATTAAGACGGAGGCTATATTCTCAGTGTTTTCTGTTCTATGGACAGTGATCCAGCTCGCAGATTCACAACTCATAGCCTTGCTCTCCCTTCATTCAGTTAAGCAGGTATTTTAGGGCCAGACCCCCCAAGAGCTATGGATTCAGGCTCTGCATATCTATTTAGAATGAGTCTACTTGGGCCCAGGACATCTGGACCCCATCTAACTACTGAGTGTGTGTGTAGGGGATGACCTTGAAAATGCTATAGAAATAATAGTGGACTAGCAAGCAGGGCCTTCTGTGTGGTTAGAGTGAGATAACTCTAAACCAGCTGGAGAGAGGAACAGGAGAAGTGACTAAGAGAAAAGAAGGGTTGATCTCTGGTAGAAATAGCCAGGCAGTGACAAAGAGGGAATGCAATATGATGTAAAAATTCAAGAAGAATGTTTGAGCCTGTGCCAGAAGCAAAAGTAATGAGAGAAACAGAGATTGTTTTAGAATCTGTACGTATCTTTTTGTTCTGCTAGGAGGGACAGAGGCTTGGTGGAACTTTGGGACTATATAGAACTTTCTTGAAAAGACACACAGATAGGTTAAGGTCAGATGGCACATGGTGACCTTCAATATGTGATTCCTTGTGCATGTGGATGCATAACACTTAGCCCCGATTAGAAATAGTAATTAGAAGATGGCCTTCTTCTCTTATGAGAGACTGCTTGCTCATACGTGGAGCACCGAGGACTGTGGCTGGATATCAGTGATAAGCTGTTAGTGTAATGGCTTTGACAGTCCAAACTCAGTCTGCTTGAGTGTCAGGCTCGGCTGCTCTTTCCCCGAGCTTTCACATGGTGCAGTTAGAAAACTGTAGGCGTCCCTTCCCAGTAAAGGATTAGATGTTGCTATTGCCACTCCTCTTAAGTCTGTCCACAAAGAATGAAGAAATAGGTCAAGGCTTACCCATCAGCTCTTCTAAACTGACCTTCACTGGAGGTTTCTCTGTTGTCCACACTTGAGCTTCCTTTCCACTTCACTATAAGGAGCTAGTCTTGCCTCCACAACCGCCAGGAGTCAGAGAGCAGGCCTGCCTGGGTGATGCCAGGGGCAGCTCAGCTGCACAGGGGTTTATAAATCTAGCCCTACCTCCCACCCCATTTCCTTCCTCTAACGGCAAATGCAGAGATACCAGAGCATCAGGTTTGTTTCCCAGAGGAGGGAGGAGGGGAGAGGGATATGAGGGAAGAGAGACAGCATATCGACATGCACTTCCAGAACGAAAATGATTTCTGTGGCACATGGTACTACCGAGGGAGAGGTGGTGACAGCCCCCTTCCATTTGGAGAACAGTTCCCAGTGTTGTCTGTAGGCGGGTTCACGTGACACATTCTTAAACCCAGCTCCATTCTGCGCTGTGTTTGCTCCTTGTTCACATCTCTGTGACAATGGATCTCTACATCTTTGTATCCGACTTTGACTCCCAGTTGGTTGTCTAGCTGTGGCAGTATTTACGCTCTGAGTCATGAAACCTCATCGTCCCAGTTCTACATGCACATGTGAACTGGAATATTGAATTGTATGAATGTTCATACCTTAATAGAATTATTATTAAAAGGTTGGGTGTTCTTCACAATGTTTTAATGTGAAAATACTAATACATATTGCTGGAGGAAGTGATATCGATGATGCAAATTTGCCTGGAATCCATCCTGAATCCAGTTTGCCTTTCTGAGAAATAAAAATTGGGTTGTGACATTTTTTGATTGGTATTTCTATATAAAGAGGTTCTTGGCTTTTTAGTGTTGTTGCTTTTCTGTTCTCACTCCTCTAAGAATCTTTGCCAACATACTGCTGACATTTGAGGAAGAGAATAGAGACAGTTTGGTTTCTTGTAAGTTTTTCTGTTTCCTTGGCGATGTAAATAATTATGAAACATATAAAAAGTTTTTAGCAAATTCAAATTTCATTCTGAAAAAGCAGGTTTGTTACCTATGGTAAGGGTTACAGGGACAATCTCAGCAAGAAATTTTCTGGTCCTCTTTAACTCGCTGTAAATTAAAAAATCTACCCTGAAACGTAGAAGCTACTGAGATGCCAATTCTAATGCCAATACAAAACGCACACTTTCTAAAGTTCAGTAAAGCTGCCCAGGTGTACGGGAGACTTCGCGCCTCATGTCTGAGGGCTGGAATAATTCTCTGCCATCTTCAACTTTACTAGGAGAATCCTGTCCAGTGGGCAGGTGTAGAGGCCAGGAACTTGAAAGGAAGGGTTGAATCACCGAAACTGAGTAAGGAGTTATGCAGATCCCTATTGTGGAATGTTCCAGTGCAGGGGTTCACGAGAAAGAATGGAAATATGGGACTGCTGCTCTGGAAGAGGTCTTACTTTAGTTGCGCAATCCGTAGCGTATTTTTCACCTTGGCTATTCTAAACTTTCTCATATTCTTCAAGTCTTCAATTTCCCTTTTCCTTCCTTTCCCACCACTTCTTTTAACCTTAGCAAATCACCTCGTTCCCTTCCTATCTCACAGGTGGGAGTAGGAGTTCTACCACTTATTATTACCTGTGTGCCCTTGTTAAAGTTATTTCACTTCTCAGTTGCTCTGTTTCCTTTTCTATAACATGGGCGTGGCCACGGCACAGGCGGACCCGGATGTGCTGTGGGCTCCTCTCCAGACTGCCCTAATGAAGTGAGTCGTAATATTTCTGCTGGTGAAGGGTCTTGCCTTCAGTTTCTAAAAAATGCAACATCCGTGAAGTGCAATGAAGTGCAATTAAATGAGTTATGCCTGTACTTACCTTGGATTAAATGAATTAATATATAAAAATTGTTTAGGCCAGTACTGTGGTGAATGCTTCATAAATGTATCATCTCTTAGTTTTACTTGGAAGACAAAGGCTAATGACATAAACTCCATCATCCAAACTCCTCTCCACCTAAAAATAATATCTATCACCACCCATTCCTGCCTCTCTCTCTCTGCCTCAGAGTAAAAGGCTGTCTTATCTCAGTCTGCGCTTTCCACCTGTCCTGTGTCCTCAAGAGAACTTATTACATGAATTATTTTCTCGTCGCATTTTGAATTGGTTCCTTTTTCCTGTCTTCCTTTTTTCATTCTCAGACACTCAGGTCTCTTGTATTTTGAGAAGGGCTTCCATTTGACCCCACTCTCTTTAAGCCACTGTCCCATTTTTCTTCCTCCTTTTACTGCCAAATACTGTGTGCCTCCACGTCTTCATGACTCATTCTCTCGTTGTTCCTCCGCCATCTGGCTCTTCCCCCAGCCCCCACTCTCACATGGCTGTGTCTATGGTCATTTATCTCCCAATTCAAAGACTTTTCTTGATTCTTGTCCTCTTAACCCTCTTTGCAATGGTCAGTATTGCTGCCCGTCACCTGCTCTGAGGGTCCCTCCTCTCAGTCTGTGTGCACATCTATGGTACTGCTTCTTCTCTTGCCCCGTGGCTTCTCTGTCTAATGCCCTTGCAGGTTCTATTTCTTTCTTTCCCCTCCTCAGCAACCTCCTGAATTGTCTCTGTATTCTTACCCTTTGATCTCCTTTTCGTCTCATGCCTTACCATGATTTCTCTAAGTACAGCTCCCTCATCATGCTTTGCACTCACCTCTTCAGTCTCCTCACGTATCACATTTGCTGTCACTCTGTGTTTTGGTCCTGGTAACTGTCTTCTAGCTTCTTAAAGGTGCCGTGGCCTGTCTGACATAGGCTTTTTGTTATTGGTGTCGTGTGACTGGCATTTATCTTCATCTTTATTGTATTTTTTTCTATTTAAAAAATTGAGATATAATACACATACTACAAAATTCGTCCTTTTAAAGTATATAATTCAGTGGATTGCAGTATATTTACAAAGTTGTACAACCATCACCACCATCTCATTCCATAACATTTTTATCATCTCAGAAAGAAACTCTAGCCCTAGCTGGTGTGGCTCAGTGGATTGAGCTCCAGCCTACGAACCAAGAAGTCTCTGGTTCAATTCCTGGTCAGGGCATACGCCTGTGTTGTAGGCTAGGTTCCTCTTTGGGGGCATGTGAGAGGCAACCAACTGATGTTTCTCTCACACATCGATATTTCTCTCCCTCTCTTTTTCCTTCCCTTCCCCTCTCTCTGAAAATAAATAAATGAGAACAAAACTAAACTAAACTAAACTCTATACCCATTAGCAGACCCCCCTTTCTCTCTCACCCTCCACCCAACCTTTGGCTGCCACTAATTTACTTTCTGTCTCTATGCTGTAGACTTTTGCACATGCTGTTCTTTTTGTCTAGAAAGTTTGCCTCCCATCCACGACCATTCTGTGTCTGCAATCAACTTCTATCCTTCCTTCAGTGATTGGTGCCGACTTCCTCGAGCAGCTCAATTTCTCTATTGGGCCATCATGGGAGTCGACATCCGCCGCGACAAAGACCCAAAGTTTCGCAGCACGAGGCCCAAGAGCCAGGACATTTACCTGAGGCTGTTGGTCAACCTATACAGGTTTCTGGCCAGGCAGACCAACGGCACCTTCAACCACGTGGTGCTGAAGAGGTTATTCAAGAGTTGCACCAACCGCTGCCTCTGTCCCTTTCCTGGATCAGCCAGAAGATGAAGCTTTCCTGGCTGTGAGGGCAAAACTGCTGTGGTTGTAGAGACTGTAACCGATGACAAAGACCCAAGGTCACGTTCGTGTCCAGGACGTGCCCAAACTGAAGGTATATGCACTTCATGTGAGCAGCTGCTCCCGGAGCCACATCCTCAAGGGCGAAGGGCGGGGACAAGATCCTCACTTTCGACCCGCTGGCCCTGGACTCCCTCAAGGGCTGTGACACCGTCTTGCGTTCTGGTCCTCGCAAGGGCGGAGAGGTGTGCAAGCATTTTGGCAAGACCCCAGGAACCCCTCACAGCCACACCAAACCCTATGTGTGATCCAAGAGCAGGAAGTTCGAGCGCGCAAGGCGGGCCAGTCATGGCTACAAAAACTAACCCCAGGTCCTACCTTGTTATTAAAAAGATTTTGGATGCCGAAAAATTTTTTTTCTCTTAGTATATGATTTCATAGGCATATGTACCTCTTTGAGGCATTTATTATAAACTTCAATTTTATATTTACTTATAGAATTCTTTGATTTGTGTCATATATACACACATGTATATTTTTAAGGGGGAGGCATTTATACATGAGTAATATGCTGCATCCCCATCTATGACAGTTTCACTTTACTATAATAGTATGACACCCACCATGGCTAAGACAAAATTTGTAATTTTCTCCCAAAACTAATTCCTCCTTCATACTTGCCCATTTGACGATGCTTACTTATTCTCTCTCTCTTTTCTTTTCTTTTTTTTTTTTTTTGAGAATTTAAAAAATGTTTACTTGAACCAAACTGATGACTTATGCCAGGGAGCAAGATCAAATGCTCTCGACGCTTCCTTATTATCTAGGGCACACAGGCTCAGAATCAATTCAGATGTTTGATTCCTTTCTTTCTCTTGCCTTCCATATTCAGTACTTTTCAAATCCTCACATCCTGTGAATTCTTTTGTAAGTTCTTGTGTTCAAGCCCTTAGTACAATGTCCTTAATGTTCAGTAAGCATTTTCTGATAATCGATTACTTTGGGAGATATCTGTAGTGAAGAAATGTTTACAGCTATGATGTTGGGTGAGACTTTATTTTTATTCTTATTGATTTTAGAGAGAGAGGTAGTGAGGGAGAGAGACACACACACACAGATTTGTTGTGCCCCGACTGGGGGTTGCACCTGCAACTTTGGTAAAGGGACATGCAGCTCTAACCAACTGAGCTACCTCACCCGGGCTGTTGGCTGAGACTTTAGAAACTGCCAAATAGGTGAGGAAGAGGGAGTGGGGGACAGGGGAGGGGAAAGGCGAGGGGAGAGAGGAGAGGGGGAGGGCCAGGGAGAGGGAGAGACAGAGGCTAACGCAGGTGGTGGAGGATGGCAGTGGATGGAGACTCAGGACGCACCTACACCACAGAGCTGGAGAAGAACAGCAGAAGTGATCAACAAGGCAAAAGGAGAGCCTGGCCAATACACTACAATCGTTCACTCACTGAGTACTGTCTATTACTTGCCTGGTACTTCAATTACGGTGATACAAAGATGATTCAGAAGTTGTATCTTCCCTAAAGAAAGTCAGGATGTAGTGAAGGAGAGAAACAGGTAAATAAAAACTTGCAACAAAATATGACAAGTGTTATAATGAAAGTATTCACACAGTGAGCTGCAGGCGAGAGGAGGCGGTGACTAAGACGGCCTCAGCACAGGGGTGGGTAATGGTGGGCGTTGCAGGATGACGGGGACTGCAGCGGCCTGAGAGGGGTAGGAGTGACAGGCAGACAACCTCTAGAAGCCTGGGCCCGAGTGAAGCTGCAAATCCCTTTATTTAGATTTGGTATAAAGGGTAGGAAAGAAATATCCTGGGAATTCAGGCTGGGGCTACATTGTGAGGAGTCTCCCAGCAAGGTGAGGAATTTTGTCTTTATTTTCCAGTTAATAGAGAGCCAGCAAAGTTATTATTATTTTTAAATCAACTTCATTAGGTATACTTTATATACTTTACAATATTTAGATTTTAAGTCTATAGTTCAAAGAATTTTGACAAATTCTTACAACTGCTACCCCAATCAAGACAAAGAACATTTCCATCAGTTCTTGAAAATCCCCTCGTGCCCTTTGCATTTGATCCTCTCTCTTCCTCAGAGAGACTACTGATATGATTTGTATTGCCATATGCTTTGATTTTCTATTGACATATAAAGCCATCCCCAAATCTAGTGACTAAAAATAGCAAAATACCTTTATTTGCTCATGAGATAGCAACTTGGTCAGGGTTACATAAAATCAGTTTGTTTCTGCTCTCTGTAGCATCAGCGAGGACTGCTGGGCTGAGGCTGGAGAATCTACTCCCTGGATGACTCACTCACATGGCTGGCAAGTTGGAGCAAGCTCTCAGCTGGGAGCTCAGCAAGGACTGCTATGAAGGGAACTAATTTTCCCCCCTCATAGCTATTTGGGCTTCCTTGAAATATGGGTTCCAAAAAGGAGAAAGTAGAAGCTTCCAGTCCGTTAAAGACTAGACCCCAGACTGGGACATCATCACTTCTGCTGTATTCTTCAGGTCCTATCAGTCACAACACCAGCCCAAATTTGAAGGGGATAGAGAAATAAACCCACCCTTCACTGAGGATAGTGACAAACAATTTGGGCCGTCTTTATTCTACAACATTATAGATTAATTTTGTTGGTTCTAGAATGCCATATAAATGAAATCATATAGGTGTATTATTATATGTCTGGCTTCTTTTGCTCAACATGTGTTTAGAGATTTATCCATATTGCCACACCTATTATTGGTTCACTCTTTTTTATTGTTGAGTAATAGTCCATTGATAATCAATCCGTTTATCATTTATCTGTTGATGGACATTTGGGTTGTTTCTAGTTTTTGGTTACTATGAAGAAAGCGGTCATAGGCCCTGTTTGGGTAGCACAGTTGTTTGGCACATCGTTCCCATACGCTGAGGTTCTGGTTTGATCAGGGCACATACAGGAGTCAACCCATGAACGTGGAAATGGGTGGTACAACAGATTAGTGCTTCACTCTCTCTAAAGATCAGTGAATAAAAAAAAAAAGCTGTTATAAAAATTCTCATATGACACTGTTTTGGAGATATATATTTTCATTTCTTTGGAGTAAATATCTAGGAATTATATTTCTGGGTCATAGTATAGTATATGTTAAATTTTATGCCCTGGCTGTGTAGCTCAGTTGGCTAGAACATTATCCTGATACACTAAGGTTGAGGCTCAGTCCCAGTCAGGGCACATACAAGAAGCAACCAATGAATGCATAAATAAGTTGAATGACAAATCTATGTCTTTCTTTCTTTCTGTCTGTCTCTCCCTTCCTCTCTCTCTAAAATCAATCAATAAAATAAAATAAAGTAAAATTTATGAAAATTGTGAATCTACTTTCCAAAGAATTGTACCATTTTATACTCACAGCAGCAATGTAAGAGAATTATAATTGCTCCAAATCAAAGTGACACTTGCTATTGTCAGTTTTTTAAATTTTAGACATTCTGGAGGATATGGAGTAGTATCTCATTGTGGTTTTTATTTGTATTTTTCTGATAATTAATAGTATCGTGCATCTTTTCATATGCTAATTAGATATTTTTAGGTTTATTTTTGTTGTGTCAGTTCAAGTCTTGTCTACTTAAAAAATACTTAGTTGCTGCACTGGCCGGTATAGCTCAGTGGTTTGAGTGCAGGCCTGTAAACCCAAGGGTCACTGGTTTGATTCCCAGTTAGGGCACATGCCTGTGTTGCAGGCCAGGTCTGCAGTGGATGCTTTTTTCTCACACATTGATGTTTTTCTCCCTCTTTTCTCCTGTCTTTAAAAATAAATAAATAAAAATCTTGAAATGCTTAAAAAAAGAGAAACATCAGTCTTAGGCCCTGGGTGTGGCTTGGTTGGTTGGAACCTGGATGGGGTGTGTATGGGAGGCAACCCATAGCTGTTACTCTCTCATATGGATGTTTCTTTTTCTCTCTCTCCCTTCTGCTCTCTCTAAAATCAATAAATGTGTCCTCCTGTGAGGACTGAAGAAAAAAACCAGTCTTACTGTGTATGTGCATTCATTCCTTCTTCCAGCCAACAAACATCTGCTGTTTTTTATAAAAATTGTGGTAAAATATATACGACATAAAATTTGCCATCTTAATCATTTTGACTGTAGTTCAGTAGTGTTAAGTACATTTACATTGTTTTTCAACTAATCCCCAGAACTCTTTTTACCTTGCAAAAGTGAAACTCTATTGCCTTTAAACAACAACTCTCTGTTTCCCCTCCCTCCAGCCCCTGGCAACATATCTGCTCTTTGTCTCTACGAATTTGATTACTCTAGGTACCTTATATAAGTGGAAACATAGATAAAGGATTTGTCTTTTTGTGCCTGGCTTAATTCACTTAGCACAATATCTCCAAGGTTCATCCGTGTGGTAGCATTTGTCAGAATGTTTCTTCTTTTTTAAGGCTAAATAATATTTCATTGTATGTATACAGGGTCCGGAAGAAGTAAGGCCTGCTTAAGTGTAGTTGGTAGGGTCATAATATAGGGGTGATCATTTATAGTTTTTTTTTTTTAAAGATTTTATTTATTTATTTTTTAGAGAGGGAAGGGAGGGGGAAAGAGAGAGAGAGAGAAACATCAATGTGTAGTTGCTGGGAGCCGTGGCCTGCAACCCAGGCATGTGCCCTGACTGGGAATCGAACCTGCGATGCTTTGGTTCACAGCCCGTGCTCAATCCACTGAGCTATGCCAGCCAGGGTGATCATTTATAGTTTTAATTTGAACATTTCATCTAAAATGTCATATGGTACGTTTGAGTGTAATGTTGTTATGTCACAGAATTACATGCTTATGATTTTTTAATAGAAGATTTTGTAATAAAAAAGGGGCGTTATTTGTGCCAGACCCTGTATTTGCTTATATTAGCAGAATTATTTCATTTACCCTTACTAAGAACACTCACAGTGTAGGGTATCAGAAACCTGTATGGTCTATTGTAAAAACAATACAGATGACATATTTTTTAAAAAAATTTTTGTTTATTTATTTTTAGAGAGAGGGGAAGGGAAGGAGAAAGGAAGAGGAACATCAATGTGTGGTTGCCTCTTGTGTGGACCCCACTAGGGACCTGGCCTGCAACCCAGGCACAAGCCCTGCCTGGGAATTGAGTTGATGACTCGGGTTCACAGCCTGTGCTCAATCCACTCAGCTACACCAGCCAGGACAAGATGACATATTTTATATTCTTTTTTTAAAGTATATTGTATTAATTATGCTATTATAGTTGTCCCATTTTTTTTTCTCCCTTTTATCCCCTCCTCCCGGCACCCACCTCACACAGGGAAAACGAAAAATACATGAAAGACAGGCTGGCCAGTTCTGTTACATCAGTAGGTAAACAGTTCTTGGGAAAAGATTTGAAAATTGTTAGAATATGTTAGCAAAACTAAAGTTTTAAATACCAACAAAGTCAGTCCAATATAAGCCAAAATGGGACACATCTGCAAAACACTCTAAAATGAAGCTGTGGCACCGAGATCCTGACAG
>PVIA01016180.1:0-19955 GCA_004024845.1 Tonatia bakeri | reverse complement strand
AAGGACTTGAACACACACTTCTCCAAGGAGGACATACAGAAGATCCAAAATCACATGAAACGATGTTCAATATCACTAGCTATCAGAGAGATGCAGATTAAAACCACAATGAGGTACCACTTCACACCAGTCACAATGGCCAACATAAGCAAAACAACAAACAACAAGTGTTGGAGAGGTTGTGGAGAAAAGGGGACCCAAGGGGACCCTAGTGCACTGTTGGTGGGACTGCAGACTGGTACAACCACTGTGGAAAACTTAAAATGGATCTGCCTTTCGACCCAGCAACTCCACTGCTGGGACTATATCCTAAGAATCCTAAAACACCAATCCAAAAGAACCTTTGCTCCCCAATGTTCATAGCAGCACAATTTACAATAGCAAGTGCTGGAAGCAACCTAGATGCCCATCAATAAATGAATGGATCAGAAAACTATGGTACATTTACACAATGGAATTCCATGCAGCAGAAAGAAAGAAGGACCTCCTACCCTTTGCAACATCATGGATGGAGCTGGAAAGCATTATGCTAAGCAAAATAAGCCAGGCAGTGAAAGAGAAATACCATATGGTTTCACCTTTAACAGGAACCTAAACAACAAAACAAACAAACAAGCAAAATATAATCAAAGACACTGAAATAGAGAACAGGCTGACAGTGACGAGAGAGGAGAGGGGAGGGAATTTCAGAGAAAATGGGGAAGGGTTTACATGAACAAGTATAAAAGACACATAGACAAAAATAAGGGGAGATTAGAAATGGGAAGGAGGTGGGGAGGGCTGGGGGTTGTGCTGGGATCGGAGTAAAAGACAGAAAATTGTACTTGAACAACAATTAACATTAAAAAAAAACTGACAGTAACCAGGGTGGAGGGAGTAATGGGAGGAGGGGAAGTGTCATCCAGGAGCATGTATAAAGGACACATGGACAAAGCCAAAACTGGGTAGGATATAGGGTGGGAGATGAGAATGGGTGATATGGGGGGGGCGCATAAAATGGAGACATCTGTACTTGAATAACAATATATATATATTTTTTCAGAAAAACAGTTTGTGTTGGACCATAAGTTTGTTAGGACAGAGTCTCAGGGGATGTCCAGAGTAGGGAAAACAGTGTTAGCCTGGTTGTTGGAGTCTCAGATATGTCACTGATCTGCTGGCTCTGTGGCTCTGTCAAAGGAGGGCTCAGGAACGGGACAATGGCCTCTGCTTGCCTTCGTGTCTGGGAGAAAACTGTTCTACCACTCCTGCCTTGATGCCATACACTTCATTTACTCCCTATATTTCACTGGAGCCTTTCAAACTGATACCCCAGTGCTGGAGCTCAGATGGAGTGAGTCTGAGTAAGTCTGGATTGTTTAAGGAGAACTGCTTGGGACTCCAGTAGTTTCTTCTACCAGCTCAGTCCTTGCTGGTTTTTTCAGCCAGGAGTTATGGGGACTTGTCTTCCTGACACTGGAAACTTGGGCTACGGGTCCTGGTGTGGAGCTGGGACTTCTCACTCCAGAGATTTCCCTTCCAAATTTTTACCCACCACATATGGATGTGGGACCAGCCCATTCTGTGCCCTCACCCCTTGTACTCATCTGGATGGACATGTTTTTTTTTTAATTTCAAAGTTGTTGGACTTCCATTCAACTCCATTTCTGATGGTTCTGAGTGATGTTTGTTCTGTATTTTAGTTGTAATTTTAATGTGGTTGTGCAAGGAAGAGAGCCGTGTATACCCATGCCTCTATCTTGAATGGAAATCCCTGTGTGGTTTTCTTATATAAAATGAAAAAATATATAATTGTACTCTGCTCATAGTATCATGTGAATTCAAAAGCTAATTCATCTAAGTCTATTTGTATATGATAAATGTTCAAAAGTTAGAAATTCTTACTGCTTTTTTGGTAACAGGAAATACAGAGGGTGTAACTCCAACATAGAGTAGTCACTCATTAAATATGGTAAGAAGTGTAAAAAATAATAAATTGTCATGTCTCAGTAGAATGATACCCATGAAGACAAAAACAACAACAAAGCAAATTAGAATATGTATGTGTATAAAATCCAGGAGGAAAATATACGTGTGTGTGTGTGTGTGTGTGTATGACATACATAGAGAAAACTATAAACCATAACGAGGGACACAAAATAAAGAGAGATTTGAATAAATGGAGAAATATAATACATTGGGTGATTCCATGTTGTAGAGATATCATTGGTAGGATACAAAAATGTCTACAGGCAAATACATGAGTTGGGTAATGATATATGATGATAAATATAGATTATTTGTTAAGGGAGATGATTAGAAAAGTCTTTAGAAGGACACTAACTTTTGAAGAGTGTGAAGAACTCTTGTAGAACTGAGACAAATCAACATTTTGAAATCAAAGCAGAGAGAGAGCGAAAACGCAGTGAAATCAGAGTTCCGACTTGGAAGCGTCTTCAAAGGGCACTGATTCACCCACTGAGCAACAGAAAACCTAGCTACAAGTGGCTTGAACACACTGGCTATTTACTCCCATACATAAAGGAGACATCTTACAGGATGTTCCCAGCTAAACACTGCCAGGACCATAAAGGGTTTCCCTACCACTCACTTAGTTTTGCCTTCAAGGCCTCAGGATTGAGGACCTCCTTCCAAACATCAAGATCTACCAATACCATGAGAAAATGGGGACAAAGAGAGTACAAAGTAATTTCTTCAAACTACTCTCTTCTTATCAGAGAGAAAAATCTCTCACAGGCTCCCAAGAGAACAACCACTTATGTCTCTTTACTCAGAACTGGTCACATGTTATTCTAATTTCTGTTGCTACATAATAAAACACCCTAAAACATAGTGAAACAGAACAACAATCATTTTAATTTATTCTCAGATTCTGTAGATCAGGAACCGTGATGGGGCACTGCTCCATGATATATGGTACTTTGGCTTGGAACACTGTATTGGCAAGGTGACTTGAAGATTCAAGAGCTCATTTGGAAGCCTCTTCATTCCCATGTCTGACATTGGGGCTTAGAAGACTCAAAACTTGAGCTGACCTGGGAGTTTTGATCAGCACACCAACATGTATCCTCTCTACATGACTTGAGCTTCCTCACAATATTGTGGAGAAAGTCCAAGAAGAAACATTCAGATAAAATGTTAAGAGAATCAAATGGGTGCTACATCATCTCTTATCTATCCTTAGAAGTCACATAGTGCCACTGCCACCACATTCTACTTGTTAAAGTGATCACAATACTCCAGGTTCAAGGGGAGGGAACATAAACCCTACTACTCAATGGGAACCATGTCAAGGAAATTGAACTCACTTTTTAAATCAACTCCAAAACCAATTTTGATAGGTGGGCCAACAACTGAACAAAATGAGGGTGTTACATCAAGAAAGCAGGGAAAATGGCTGTTGCCTGTACAACAAAGAACATTTCTACAGTATTCTAATCCACTCTCTACAGCACCACCAACTCAAAGCGTCAACCTCCTTTACCAATACACCTACTTAAATGGCCAATTAGCTTTCAATGACAGGACATTCCCTCTCTTCCTAAAATAACCATTTTACATTTGGACAGTAGTTTTACAAATACAACACTTATTCAAGCAAAATATTTTGCCTCTTGTTAAGCCACTTTGATCTGAGCTAAAGATGAAAAATGGGAAAATGTAGGATTATGAGATAAAATGAGGAGCTGCTTGATCAATGTCATCATATCTTCAAAGGATGTGAACATTCAAGAACTGTGACTTGGTGGATTGTAAGGTTCTTTATATTTGTAAAAATCACTGTAGGGAGCCATTTTGCATGGCATGGGAATATAGTCCAGCTCCCACTCAGAAAGGCCAGTGGAAAGTGAGGTTCCAGCACACAGGAGCCACATCCACAGATAGGTTGTCTTTTGGGGAATCAGTCCTGCATTGTACCTAGGCTGCTATGACACTTGCTTTTGCTAAAACTCCCTCACCCTGAATTGAGGCAGCAAGTGCTTATAACTTCCTAAGATCTGTGCTAAACCTCCCAAGTATGGAGTGTAATCAGTTCAACCACTTTTCCCCTTGGTCTGCAACATCTTTCTCTTTGAATTAATTAGCAACATTGTTTCCTTTGTTATCTGTAAAAGGTAATCATCTACAGCAAACCTGTGCATAGTAAATAAGGACCATCCTCAATGTAATGTACCAGAAAAGCAATAAAAGCCTTTCCAGGCAGGGACCAGGGTCCTCTCTCTCTCTCTCACTTATAGAGTGGCCATACCATCCCTTTTTCTCCACAGGACTTCTGTAGTCTGTGGGTATTTGTTCATAGCACCACAACACACAAATCCTGCAGGGCAGGATCTGCATCAAATCACATTGTCCAACGACCAAATACATTTTAAATAAATGAGTCTTGAATTTATTCACTTGCCATCAACACTGCATATATGGTGATGTAGCCTTTGAAAAGACCATTAGTCCATCCTGGAATCCTTTCAGTACTTGGAGCTGTCAGATTTCCTAGCAAGGCCTTGAGCAGGCAGAGGAGATGCACTAAGGGCAAACTTTACTACTTCTTAATTTTCCTTCTAAGTAATTCTTAAGTCATTTTAAGACATAGAAGTAAGAACAGAATTGTCACCTAGGTGTCCTACAGACAGTTCTTATTGAATGAATTCATTATCCCCATCACTGAATCTTGCTCAGATACTTGAATGTGCAATCTCAATGACATCTCCTTCTAGCTGATAGCTAAACCAGAAAATCTGGAGTGGTTCTTAAATTGTTCCCCTTCCCCTTACCTGCCAACATTTAATCTTTCAAGAAATCCTGTCCAGACCTCCACAGCAAAGTTTTTCTTCACCCCCATAGTTACTGGATGATTCAGGGCATCATTGTCTCCTAGCAGGACTCTTGCTGCAACTTTGTGCCTGGCCCCGCTCCTCCAGGATTTGCCCCTCCATCCTGCTGCCAGCAGAATCCAATGCCTTCACTTCCCCAGAAGCCTCTGTCACCCCTCTGTCTACAAGATTAAGCCCCAACTCTTTAGCTCTATACATAAAACCCTTGATGCATAGTCTGGTCACAACTAACTTTTCCAGTCTCAACTACTGACACTCCCAACTTGTGGGCCTTTTCACTATTTGTCAAATATGTCAGATTTCCAATTCTTGCCTTTACATAAAGCTGTATTATTTCTACATGAAATTACACATTACCTCTACTTTGCACAAGGCTACAGATATAAGTTAAACATCATCTTCTTTGTTTTTATAATTGTATTAAGATTTCATTGAGCACATACTGTAGGCTAGACTATGTACTAAACATCATAATGAATATGTCATTTAATATTCACATCAACCATGTGAGTTAAGGAGTTGAGGAACTGAAACTTGGAAAGGTTCACTTGCTCAGGTTCACAGAGATAGAATTCCAAAGCCAGTGTGAACTCCACTGGAGGTAAATTCAGGAAGCCCATCCTGATGAGCTCTGCCATAATATCTACACATCTGCTACAGTACCCAGCATGTAGGAAAGTTCACCTGTTTAATTTCATTTGCATACTGATTCAAGCAAACCAGCTATTCAAAAATATACATTGATAGGGCAATCAAGAAAATTGGAATACTAACTGAATATTTGATGACACCAAAAAAATATGGTTAATTATTGGTTTGCAGTTATCTCTGAAAAGTCATTGTAATCTAGAGATATACTAGACTATTTAGAAGTGAAATGATATGAAGTCAAGATATGCTTCAGTGGACATTATGTGGGTGTAGATAAGTAACATCTTTTGGCATTATGTTAATAAAATTGGGAAAGTCATTCTATTATTTACTCTACTTCTGTGTACTTTTGAAGTTTTCTGTAATGAAGAGACTTCTGGTCAAGAAGGAGGTGTAGGTAGATATATGTTGCCTCATTACACAACCAAAAGAAGGACAACAACAAATTTAAAAACAAAAAAAAAACAACTAGAAATGCCAGAAAATCAAACTGTATGGAAGTCCAACAACCAAGGAGTTAAAAAAGAAACATTCATCCAGACCAGTAGGAGAGGAAGAGATAGACAGCTGGGACAAAGAGGACAAATGGCAAGCCAGCAGCTGCAGGACTGGGTGGGCAACATGGCATCTGGTGGTCCCACATTTGCATGCAGATAAATTGGGAGGAACAACTGGGGAGTGAGACAGACCACGCAACCCAGGGTTCCAGCATTGGCAAAGAAAGCTTCCAGACCTTTGGCTGTAAAAACCTCTGGGGGTTTCTGTGGCAGGAGAAACTCCCAGTCTCACAGGGGAGTTCATTGGAGAGACCCAAAGGGTCCTAGAATGTACACAAACCCATCCACCTGGTAATAAGAAGGGCCCAATTTGCTTGTGGGTAACAGAGAAGTGACTGAAAGCCAAGAGCCAAGAAAGCAGCATTGTTTCCTCTCTGATCCCTCCCCCACATGCAACACCACAACACAGCGACATGTGTTACACCTCCCAGGTGAATACCTAAGGCTCTGCCCCTTACAGTGTGACAGGTGCACCGAGACCAACAAATATGGCCCAAATGAAAGAACAGATCAAAACTCTAGAAAAAGAACCAACCAACAAAGAGATAGCCAATCTATCAGATACAGAGTTCAAAACATGGGTAATCAGGATGTTCACAGGAATGGTTGAGTATGGCTGCAAAATAGAGGAAAAAGTGAAGTCTATGCAAAGTGAAATAAAGAAAAATATACAGGCAACCAACAGTGAAGGGAAGGAAACCAGGAATCAAATCAACAATTTGGAGCAGAAGGAAGAAATAAACATTCAACCAGAACAGAATGAAGAAAAAAGAATTCAAAAAACTGAGGAGTAGCTTAGGAACCTCCAGGACAACTTTAAACATTCCAATATTTGAATCATATGGGTGCCAGGAGAAGAGGAAGAGCAAGGAATGGAAAACTTATTTGAAAAAATAATGAAGGAAACAACAATAATTTTTTTTAAAAGTTTCAATACCACTGTGTTGCAGCCTGTCAAGGCCTGGTAGGTCCACTCTAGATTTGGGGAAATGGAAGAAAATGCCTGAAGCTGTGAGGATGCTTGACTTGCCTTTATTCATAGGTGGAAAAGCCATGCATTCTGCAAGCTGCATGTGTCCCTGCATGTTTCTATGTGGCACACTGCATGTCACCTGTCCCCTTGTGTGGCACATGTCATGGAACCTAGCAGGGAGTCCCTACCTGTTTAAATACTAGAGGCAAACAAAGCTGGTCTCAAGCCAGAAAATTATATAGCAGCATAATTCTGCACATGCAAACCCACTTCATGTTATGGGAACACTTTAACAGACCCAGCCTTGAGAGTCTATGAGAACACTATTTATCAGGCCCATTCAAGGTTATGGGAAACCACTTCCCTTAGTTACACAGACACCTGGGTGAGGAAGACAGACTGCCTCAATTTACACTACAATTGCTTTTTTAAAACCCTGGGTTTTAACAACATGATCTTCAGAATGTCAAACTGCCCTAGGCCACATTTTTAAGTTTTAAATTTTATGTTATTTAAATTAAGCCAATTGAAATATTACCACCTATGCCATATAACCTGCTTTGGTGCCCTGTTATACTTAGAATCAGACCTTTGCCTCATGTGGGCTTGCATGTTTGGTAGCCCCTCAGTGTCTCCAGGTAGATCCTGCAGGCTGATATGCACATCGTTGTGTCACCAATAAGCATTTACAAACCAACTTCTCGACAACAATATACAGTCAAAGTGATGCGACATCACATACAAGTTTCAGTAAAAAGACAATGATGCTTTTCCTTTATGTATTTGACTTCTCTCCCTTTCCTCTGCCTGTTTTCATTTTTAAAAATATCTATTATTTACTTTCAGAGAAAGGAGAAGGGAGAGAGAAAGAGAAACATTGATATGCAAGAGAAACATCAATCTGCTGTGCCTCACACAACCCCAACCAGGGGCCTGGCCTGCAACCCAGGCCTGTGCCCTGACTGGGAATTAAACGAGTTACCTTTGGTTACTGAGATGACATCCAGCCCACTGGGCAACACCAGTCAGGTCTCTTCTTGTTTTCTTCTTTCTCTTATTCTCTTACCCTCTCTATTTACCTGTGCCTTTCTCTTACATATCTCTTTGTGGGGTTGGCTTTCTACAGGTATTTGTTGTTCAGGGGCCAAGGTGCTGCCAACTATTTTATGATGTAGAAGGAAGCTACCCAAAAATGAATTATTTGACCTAAAATGTAAAAAGTTTTCATACATCAAGATCCTTAGTATAGATGAAAAAAATAATAATATTGAAGGAGACCTTCCCCAGTCTGGCAAAGGAAATAGACTTCTAGGAAGCCCAGGAAGCTCAGAGAGTCCCAAAGAAATTAGACCCAAGGAAGCACATACTAAGGCACATCATTATTACATTTTCCAAGATTAAAGATAAGGAGAGAATCTTAAAAGCAGCAAGAGAAAAGGAAACAGTTACCAGCAAAGGACTTCCCATAAGACTATCAGCTGGTTTCTCAAAAGAGACCTTGCAGGCAAGAAGGGCCTGGAAAGAAGTACTTAAAGTCATTAAAGCCAAGGACCTACATGCAAGATTACTCTATCCAACGAAGCTATCATTTAGAATGGAAGGACACATAAAGTACTTCCCAAGCAAGGTAAAACAAAAGGAGTTCCTTGTCACCAAGCCCTTATTATATGAAATGTTAAAGAGACTTATCTAAGAAAAAAAAGATCAAAACTATGAACAGTAAAATGACAATAAAAAACTATCAATAACTGAACCTAAAAACAAAAACAAACTAAGCAAACAACTGGAACAGAAACAGAATCACAGAAATAGAGATCACATGCAGGGTTATCAGTTGGGATGGGGAGGGGGAGAATGGGGAGGAAAAGGTACAGGGAATAAGAAACATAATTGGTAGGTAGAAAATAGATAGGGGGAGGCTAAGAATAGTATAGGACATGAAGAAGCCAAAGAACTTATATGTAAGACCCATGAACATGAACTAAGGTGGCAAGGGGGATGCTGGTGGGAGGGGGGGTGCAGGGCAGAGGGGAATAAAGGGGAGGAAATAATAGAACAACTGTAATAGCATAATCAATAAAACATACTTTTTAAAAAAGAAATTCTCTGTAATGAGAATATTCTATAGAATCCTTTGAACAAATTAGCTTGTATGTTTGTTCTCCTGCTTCTGGGTTGTTGGAGAGTGGAAGATTTGAGACTTTGTCAGCTGTGAATCTGTGCCAGTAACTGGCACAGAGTAGAAACTCAGCTAATGTTCTTCATTGATGAGGTAGTAACTATGAAGGTCACTTCCAAAGGTAGAGGATGGTGCTATTTGTCCTTCACACTGTTCCATTGTGGACCAATGGCCCCATTGCACCCATGTTATGGATGGGCACCCAGGGAGACCTGAGGCCAGCCACTAGAGTTGGACTAGCTGTTCCCACCCCAGCTTCCTTGAGTCTAACCTATGTCCACACTGATCTGGTTCCTCTTGTGTTCCTGTGTCACAGCCCTTCAAAAACCAATTGGCTTTCTTATAACTTTTGGAAAGCCCCAGAGATTATGGCTTATATTTCTTTGTTTTTTATTGTAAATTAGCCTTGAGTCCCAGCCAGGGTCACCCAAGAACACAGTTTGAAAAGGAAGGGGTTTGTCAAAACCTTATCCCTTAAACCCTTAACCCTTAGGTTAAAGGTCAAAACCTTAACCCTTAAAATATCACCACTAGCCTCATCCCTGTGGCTTGATTTGACCAGTGGTCCTGTTTTGTATGGGAGTAATTTTGCAGCTGGGCATGTTTTCTTTAGAGTGACACAAATTTGTGAGCAAATGGGATACAGCATTTCAGACAAGAATGGATTCATTCAACACCTCTGACTCACATTCCTGCCTCTTCCTGTGGGTAACTTCATCTGATGGTCATAGCCTGCCTATCTGGTGTGTGGTACCTTCCAAGGCCCACAATTGAGCCAGCAGGGAAAATTCAAGGCAGTTTTGGCATCCCACTAGCAGTGAGGGGTAAAGCTTTTACTGTGCTCAAGTCGCCATGCTCAGTGGTCATCACAATTGCTCTGGAGAGTGAGGCGAGGTACTTCCTACTGGAGGAAGAAAGGACTGGTGAGCAGGCTTGCTGGGGCCAAAGAGTGAGGCACTGTGAAGAGTCCAGCACATCAGACTCTGGGGAACTTGATATTCAAGTCAAGCTAAATAAAAGCCCCAGAACAGGAGGACATAGCCTCATGTGAGGAGAAAGCAAGCTGAGGACCTTCTGAATCAGGCACACAGACCCCCTGCAAGCAAGCAAGAAGTTCTTAGAGGCTGTTATTATTGCAGCTACATCTTACTGGGTGCTGGGTAAAGGAAACATGCCCTTGCTGCGTCTAGTCCAAATCTTCACCTGAACTGGGCAGCAACTCAGAAATGTCATTATTTTTGGGGAGAGTATTCTAGAGAAAACTTGATACACAATGTTGTGGTAGAAACTGTGAGGTACCACCAGATCCCTTAAGAAGTGAACAATTTACTCATTCCTCCAGCTGCTGGAAGTGCTGCCCGCTGTCCTCTTCAGAGAGTGACTCAGCTAAAGTAAGGCTCCTTACCCAGGTCATGCCCCCCTCCCGGGGCAGCCCATATCCAATGATGATGCACACAGTGGTATAAAGGCTCAGCTCTCTCTTCCCAAATGGGGGCAATTCTGAAAAATCATCCCACCTTTAGACCACCCTACAGGATCAGCTGAAGTTTCAGATGAACTTCTCCTTTAACCCAACCCTGCTCCCTTCTCTTCCCTTATCTTTTTTCCCTCCCACCTGTGCTGACCCCAAAGCACTCCCTAATAAACCTTCTAGTTTAACATTCTGCATATCTCCTGTGTGCCAAGACTATCAATAGATCAAGTGACAGACAGTAAAAAAGATGCAGTCCTCACCTTCAAGAAACCAATGGAAACACACACATATGAGCCTGTGCTTGATTATAGTAGAGTACACACTGTGATGATCAGAGTAAAGTTTGGAGTCAGACAGACATGGTTTCAAATATGATCTCTGCCATTTGCTACTTGAGTAATTTTGAAAAAGTTATTTAACCTTTCTGTGCTTCAATTTTCTCAACTGCAAAATGCCAATAATAACACCTACTGAACTGGTTGTCATAGAGATTAAATGAGGTGTGTATATAAAAAGGGTTTATTACAACCTGAACAGACACTTCTCCAAGGAAGACATACAGAAGGCACACAGGCTCACAGACACATGAAACAATGCTAAACATCATTAGCCATCAGAAAGATGCAAATTAAAACCACAATGAGATACCACTTCACACCAGTGAGAATGGTCATCATAAACAAATCAACAAACAACAAGTGTTGGAGAGGGTGTGGAGAAAAGGGGACCCTAGTGCACTGTTGGTGGGACTGCAGACTGGTACAACCACTGTGGAAAACAGTATGGAACTTCCTCAGAAAACTTAAAATGGATCTGCCTTTCGACCCAGCAACTCCACTGCTGGGACTATATCCTAAGAATCCTAAAACACCAATCCAAAAGAACCTTTGCTCCCCAATGTTCATAGCAGCACAATTTACAATAGCAAGTGCTGGAAGCAACCTAGATGCCCATCAATAAATGAATGGATCAGAAAACTATGGTACATTTACACAATGGAATTCCATGCAGCAGAAAGAAAGAAGGACCTCCTACCCTTTGCAACATCATGGATGGAGCTGGAAAGCATTATGCTAAGCGAAGTAAGCCAGGAGGTGAAAGACTAATACCATATGATCTCTGTTGGGAACCTCCCTGCCTGGTTTTAGAAGCTGTAATCCCCCATGACTAAGGTTAAGAGATCTTGGGACCTTAAGCCACTAAGGAGACAAAGCTTATCTTCCTGGTAGGGGCTCCACCTCTGCCTCCTTTTACTTCAACCTTCTTAGCCCTGGGTAGATGACTGATTAGCCAATGACAGGTAAGATTCTTCAAAAGGGGGACGACCTAAGACAGGCACAGTTGCAAGGGGCCCTCAGGGAAGGACTTGGGGAATATAGAAAAAGGAGTGATGGAACCTTGCCCCTTGGCTTTGACATAGCCTGAGTCCTCATTCTGTTTGTAAGAAGTCTCTTAATCTTTTGGCTGCCTTACTTCCCCTGCCAGACTTAAGCCTGAAACAATGCCAGTGGTGGATGTGGCCCTGTGCTGGAAAGGGTGAATTCCCCAGGGTGATCAGGCCTAAGAAGAGTGCATAAAATCCTGTGAAACATGCTTTGCTAACACCCTCCATTTAAATAAGGTTCCAAGCACAAAATGAGTTTGTTCCCCAAAGTTTTATGATACTTTAGCTATCTGACCCTGACTCAAAATAGGCCCTCAGAGTTTTTTGAATGTTGTCTATTGTTTGATCATTACTGCCTGACAATGATTGATGAGTTTTACATATATGCCCTGTATTCCTATGCAAATAAACCCAATAAAAACCCATTGAGGAGCAGGCTCAAGGCCCTTCTCCTTTGAGAGATCAGCCACCTTTCCTCCCCAAGCAGGTCATGTCTTGGTGGACTTATTCTTATCTGTGGCAGACAAGGGGGGTCAGACCCTGTGCAGGTGGAGATCCCCCACAGATCTCCCCTATAAGTGAAATATAATCAACAAAACAAACAAGGAAGCAAGATATAACCAGAGGCATTGAAATTAAGAACAAACTGACAGGGGAGGTGGGAGGGGATAATGGGGAAAAAAGGAGAAAGGGTTTTCAGGAACATCTATAAAGGACACATGGACAAAACCAAAAGTGGGAACCAAGGGTGGGAAGTGGGGATGGATGGGGTGGGGGTGGGGAATGGAGACAACTATACTAGAACAACAATAAAAAAAAGTTAAAAAAAGAAGAAAAAATCCTCAACATAAATAAATAAATAAATAAATAAACTTTGTAATATAATCCATACAATATTATATTAGTTTCAAGTATATAACAAAGTGATTTGACATTGATACACATTACTATGTGATCACCATGGTAAGTCTAATGCCCATCTGTCAATGTACAAAGTTATTAATGTATTGACTATATTACCTGTGTAAACATTATATCCCTGTGACTTTATTTTTAGATAAAGTTGTAATATTATATAAATATTCAATATATGTACTTGTATATTGGAATATTACTCAGCAATAAAAAGGCATATGTACTTTTATGAAAAAAAAGAATTATAAAATAAGAAAACTACAGCAGAACTGTGCTTGTAAATGGTTGGTTTGGAAAGTTGTGCAGGGTAAACTGAAGAAGTTAAGGCTTGTGTCAGGGTGCCTGAAGGTTTTAAGGTCACTCATCTGGTTGTAGTGAGTGTCAGTGAGATGTGATAGGTATGGATAAAAACCCTCAGAGGACAGATTTGGAGGGACTTGGTGACCGTAGATATAACCAGGGGAGAAAAAGATAATAATAACTAATAATAATTCACAGTGCTTATCTTATGTCTGCTGGAGTTGAAAGGTTAGATATATTAGATATATAATACATAGATATAGATATATAACAGATGATTGATAGATAGGAACTGATACTCATTTAAACCTTACCCATATTCTAGGCAATCAGTACTATTTTTATCCCCGTTTTACAAATGAGGAAACTAAGGCAAAGGCAGATAAAGGAACTTTATCAAGATGACAGCTACAGAATATTGTTTGGGGATGGAATCTATCAAGTCTGTCACTTTAACTGGAGCATTTGCAACTTGGGGAATTCAGCCTTAAGAGTGAAGGAGAGAGAAGAAAACAGTTCTCACAGGATTCTTCCAGTAAGTGCCCTACTTTTGTGAGTTTTGTTTGTTTTTTATTCATTTATGCATTTATTCTTTTTAGCCTAACTATTCTTAAAAACAATATCCTGTGTCCCGACCATCTGTCATACCGGGATGCATGCAGTGTTGACTTCAGAGTGAATTTTCAAGTGCAATCTTTTAAAGTATTTCATGTGGTAAATCAGTTCCTTCCTCACGTCCCCACATCAGCCCTTCTTTCAATAAACAAGTACTCTGTTTTCAAACCTTGATGCTTGTTTTGCTCCCTGTGGATGCTCTTTCCCTTGGACTCCAACAAGCATTTCAGGGGTGCTAGGCTGTTTCCTTCCATAGGGCATTCCAGGACTTCTTACCAGTATCAGGGTGACTTGGAGCCCCCACCATCTTGAGCACACTGGTCTTATCCAGACTGCCTTAGAGCAAAAAGAGAGACTGCACCCCACCTCCCACTCCACACTCTCACCCCAATTCCTCACCTCCTACTATGCCCTCACCTCCCACTCCCTCCTTCCTATCCCCCACCCCCAGCTCCCAGTCCCCACTCTCCCTGCCCTGAGCTTCCCAGTTTAGAAGTCTTGATAGAACCAGACAAAGGCAGGTTCCATGGTAACTATTTCAATCACTTTCTTACTAATAACCTCCATCACTCGGCCTCATCACACACGCCTGGCAAGAGCCAAGCCCAGAACCCAGTCTACCAGGAATCCCACAGGCACACAGATCTGACAAAAAACACACTTTTATCAGTGCTGCCTCCTGGTGTCCCTGTGATTCCTGGCTCTCTTTCTGGTTCCCAGGTTAGTTCCATCTCCAGGTCAAAATGCAGGAAGAAAGGCTAAAGCAAAATCTTGCAGCAAATTCTTTAGATGTGCATATATCTGTGATTAAAAATGAAGAACATAACTAAATTATTATTAAGTTAAAGAGGTATTTAAGAAATCAAGAAAAATATAATAAATTTAAAAAATTATTTACCACACAAAGGGAGGAGAAAATATAAACAAAGCCAAGAGATCACATTTGAAAAAAGTATTAAAATAGATACATTTCAGGATGATAAAATCAAGATATATATACATACAAGTAACCAAAATCATAAATGAGGAATACAGTATAGTAACACACTATAAAGGATACTTAAAATGTATAAAATTATTAAACTCTATTATTGCAAATTTGAAAATTGTCAGTATTTAATGAGTTCCTAAGAAATACATGAATTAACAAAATCATTTTAAAAACCTGAATATACTGAATGGGTCAGTAACTCAAGAAACTGAGTAAAGAATGAGTCCTAAACTCAAGAGGTGAGGTCTGTGTCCCCTTCCTCTGACTCTGAGCAGTCTGGCTTCTGCACCAGCCCCAACAAATAGAAATTGGCAGAATGATGTTCCATGACTTCTGGTGCAAAGATTGAAAAGATTGGGCATATTCTGTTGGTTTCTCTCAGAACAGTCACTCTGGGGTCCTCCAGGAGAAATCTGGTTACCCTGGGCCACATGTGGAGAGACCTCACAGAAAGTGGGAGATGCCCACAAAACCCCAGATGCTCCAGCCCCAGCAATGTGAGCCTTCCCTGCCTAGGAACCAGACATGAGAGTGAAGAAGCCTTCAAAATTACCCCAGCCCAGTCACTATCTGTCTGCAAACACTTAAGTTATCACAAGCCAGAACTGCCTCACTGAGCTTGGTCAAATCACAGATTCTTTTTTTTTTTATTTAAATGAATGTTCAAGTACAGTTTTCTCCCCCTTACTCCCAATCAAGCAAATCACAGATTCTTAAGCAAAATAAATGGTTATTGCATTAAGCCACTGCTTTGGGACAGTTTTTTATGCAGTAATAGACAGCCAGAACATATCTAATCTTCAAATATAGTAAATCAACTAATATAATAATATGTGATAATATTCATATGTGACCCTCACGAAGGCATTTAATAAAATTAAACATCTATTCCTAGTTAAGAGCTCTTAGTAAGTGATGAAAAGAGACTTTGAACATAATCATGAATATCTGTCCAGAACATGAACCAACATTGTTCATAAAAACATTAGCATTCATTCCCATTAAAATCTGAAGCAAGAAAATGGTCAGCAAATGGTATTTGTCTTTCACTGACTGGCTTATTTCACTTATCATAATAATCTCCAGGTATGACCTCACTTATATGTGGAACCTAATGAACAAAATAAACTGATGAGAAAATAGAGGCATGGATACATGGAGCAGACTGACAGCTGTTTGAGGGGAGAAAGGAGGGGGGACTGCACAAAAGAATGTGAAGGGATTTACCAAAGAATATAAATGCATGACCCACAAACACAGACAACAGTGTGAAGAAGGGGAAGGGTAATGCTGTGGTGGAGGTGGGCAAAAGGGTGTGGGCAATAAGAACATCTGTAATAGTGTCAACAATAAAAATAAAGTAAAAAAATTTACACGACAGTGTTCTGAGCCTTCAAGCCAACACACTAATAAAAGAAAAATAAATAAGAGGTATAATACCACCAAAGAGATCAAATTAATAATATTCACAGATTGTATGGTTGTCCACCTCAAAAATTTTTTAAAATTAAAACATTATGAAAAAGAAACAAAGTCACAGTCATCAAAACCCATCTACCTTTGGGCCTGCCAGAGATTAGCAAGGATCTATCACTGCAGCTTTTCCAAGGACTGTTACCTTAAACAGCAAATGAACTAGACAAAGACTTGAAATTGCTGTTTATAAGAAAGACTTCAGGGGATGGAAGAGCCCAATAAATAAAAATCCCTAAATTTACCAGTGTCCACACTCCCTGGAAAAAATTTTAAAAAGAAGAAAAACAAACTAGTTCAGGTTGAATGTAACAGAGTGCCTAAGTGCTTAGGCTATGGGTCAATAGTGTGTGTGTTCAAATCCTAGCTCCTCTGTTTACTCTGCCTAATGGCCTCAGGCACATTATTTTAAATTCTTATGCCACAGTTTCCTCAATAGCAAAATGGAGACATCAATAATGATACCTAATGCATATGGCTCTGGTAACAATTAAATTATTTTCTGTATGTACTCAGAACAGTGACCAGCAGATAATAGGCTCTAGTCATTATATTAGCATAAATGCTTAGCTAAGGTCCCCTTTTGACTCAAAAAAGATATAGGTAATTGTTTTCTCCCAATAATAAACATTAGTAAATTTACAATTAAACTAGAAAAAACTGTGCATATACCCATTAAATTTTAAAATATATATAACTTATGCTTAGGCACCTTAAATTTTAGGAATTATCTTAGAGATATAAAAGTATGTTTGCAAAATGTGAGACACAAAGTTATTCATTAGAGCATTGTGAGAAATAATAAAAAACAACTTCAAATGTTCATTAATAGGACACCAACTAAATACATCATACTACATGCATAAAATAGAATATGTTACAATCTTCAAAAAGAACAAGAAGTATCTTCATGTAAAAAGAACTCTAATTTACATTGATTTATTTAAAGTTTGGGATGGCATGCATAACACTCTATTCTTTAATAAAAGTAATGAGTGAAGATGTGTGTATATTTGAATTAGACATATTATAAACATATTATATATATAAATTATCCATATTCTAATTCACATATGTGAATTATAATTATATATATTCACATATATACATCCAAATATATATTTCAGTTTACATCTACATAAAAACCTCTCTGTAGTATATACTAAAAATAGATCTTTGGAAAAATAAGTATTTGGTTGTCTCTTGGGGCATAGGTGGATTAACTAGAGTAAAAAGGCGAAAAATAATTTTATTTTTCACCATATGTCTTTTTACTCTTTTTGAATTTTGTACCTTAAGCTTATATTATGTTATAGCAAGTATTTTTAAAGACATGCACAGGATTTAAATAAAATCACATAGTTTAACCCCACTGATAAAATCAAAGAAATATAAAATCATAAACAGTGAAATAATATTTGCCTATAAAAATGAAAAAGTGTGTTTCATTTATTTTGATTTAACAAATGGTTTGCTCTGGGTGCTCACAAAGTGACAGAGAGCAGGAAATTTCATATGCTGTTGGTGGTAGTTACTCACTATGAACAATGGGTAAAGTGATTAATTTATAGTTTTGGATGAGTAACTAGTTTCTAGAAACCAGTGCCTCATCCAAGCAGTTAACCAAATTTGGGGACAAAGATTTGTGTAGAAATGTAAATCCACAAGTCTAAATAAATAATGTTTGAAGTAATGCTTTTGAAATATATCCAACAAAACAAATAGCATTCTGTGTTTTTTTTTAATAGCAATAATTCCTTTTCAAATTATTTAAGCTTATTTGTCATGGCAAAAGTAAGACAAACATTTGCAATAATGAATTCTATGCAGGAACCACATGAGATAACATTAAATACAAATAGTATATGAAACTATATATGCAGTACAATTCTACATTTTCATATATTTTTATGCAAGTGCATGTCTGTCTTTTTGACACCAGGAATCTTCATCCCTCCCATACATTCTACAACTATAGTCTCTATAGTTCTACACTGAATGAGATGTGGCAAACAATTTAGATCAAAGAACCTTAAAGTTATTTTATCAATATAGCACCACTGGAGCAGCCTATGCCCCTTTTTAAATCCAATGCTAAGAAAGAAACACTTCCATAAAGAACCCCTGGCCTAGTACAACATCTTCTCAGTTGTCTCAGTCTGCATAATATTGTCCTTCTCGGCACCTTCCTAGTACAACAGGACTGACAGCCCAGAAACTATATTTCCGAGACTCCCTTGCTCTCAGGAGTTCAGTTAGATTCAGCTACTGAGGGGAATTTATATGAGACCTGGAAGTCAGAAGAGAAGGAGGAGCTATTACTTTGTCCCCCAGCAGCTCATGCGCATCAGCAGATCGCAGTTATGTGGCTGCACCAGCAACTTCCATGTTTGTCCCTAAACATGACTCATGTTGCTGCTACAAGCTATTGAGATCAACAGTAAAAAACCCTCTGGGATTCCTGCAGCCTTCTGATCTCCAAGGAAATTTCAATACGATTCCTGCTTTCCAAAGTTCCTGAAAGTCAGCAAGCATGCTCCTTGGTCTTCACTCTGCTGCCCAGCTCTTTAAAGAATTCTGTAAGCAGGTAGTTCCCTATCAACTCTCTTTCTAACTGAAATACCTAGAGTGGTTGCTCTGTCCCTGACTAACCCCTGACTGATAGGACTTCCAAATTCAGACTTCTCAGGTCTCTATTATAATCCTCATCCTTTCAAACAAGGCATTGACTAGAAACAAAAATAGGAATACAACTATTGATATTCATGTTTTCAGAAAGTTCATTAGCATATTTATCTTCTTGACATTTTATTATCTAAAATATGACCAATTAAGAGTCCAGAAACACTGGCACTCCTAACTTCCAGGTGTTCAGCAGGACACATTCTTGTCCCAGTTGATTTTGTCATCTCCCACTTTGGGATATTTGGCAGTGACTGGAAGCATTTTTGGTTGTCACAACTTGGAAGAAGGAATTTTGCTACTGGCATCTGGTAGTCAGAGATGCTTCCAAACATCCTACAATGCACAGGAAAGCTCTACACAACAGAGAACCATCCAACCTGAAATGGCCCTGCTGCCCAAGTTGAGAAATGCTGCCTTCAGTCTTTTTCATCAATCTTCTTCATCAATCTTCCAGGATCTTTACATCAAAACTCAAGTTACACAAGTTTTTTTTAACTTGTTTTTATTGATTATGCTGTTACAATTGTCCCATTTTCCCCCTTCACTCCCCTCCACCTTGCCCACACCCTCCCATCCACATTCCCCCCCACTTTAGTTCATGTCCATGTGTCACAAGTTCTTTGGCTTCTACATTTTCCATACTGTTCTTGCCCTCCCCCTGTCTATTTTCTACCTATTGTCTATGCTACTTATTCTCTACATCTCTTCCCCTTCTCTCCTCCTCCCACTTCCCTGTTGCTAACCCTCCATGTGATCTCCATTTCTGTGGTTCTGTTCCTGTTCTAGTTGTTTGCTTAGTTTGCTTTTGTTTTAGGTATGGTTGTTACTAACTGTGAATTTGAAGTCTTTTTTTACTGTTCATATTTTTAATCTTCATTTTCTTAGGTAAGTCCCTTTAACATTTCATATAATAAGGGCTTGGTGAT
>PVIA01016179.1:0-19960 GCA_004024845.1 Tonatia bakeri | reverse complement strand
GGGAAGACCCAACTCTCTGCGCTTATCCAGGCCTCAGTAAGTCAGGACAGTGACTTAACTTTCAACCTCCATTCTCAGCAAAGATGCCGACTTGAACGGGTCCAGTGGTAACTGGCAGAAAACTAAAAACTACATTTAAAACAGCGCTGTGCTGGGTGAATGTCTCCCAGCCACTCTGGAGACAGAAGCTCTGACGTGGGCCTTCGGACTGTCTCTGGGGTGCGAAGCCTTCTGCCACGGCCGGCTTCCACTCCGGCACCACACCCCCGGACGCTGTGGTTGGACGCCATGAGCACAAGCAGCTTGTGCAAGACAGGACAGCGGGCTCAAGGTACTCCACCAAAAAAGAAACACACCATCAACACAAATGCAGCTGTAAGAGAAAAGATGCCGCCTTGGTGACGGAACCTTTCCTCTCTTCCCTCCCCTTTCCCCACTAATGTCATTGCACCCACTCATAGAGGAGGACGTGCATTTGGAATAGAGGGTTAGGATGGTGTCCCAAGTCACCCATGTGCAAATTCTGAGATCTCACAGCTCTCGCAGCCCCAGGCTGGGCCTCAGTCTGGTCTCCTCATGTGGGAAATGAGCATACGCCGCTGTCCGAGCCCCTTCCGGGGTGCTCAGGGGGGTCTAAGGCAAGCCTGCAAGTCTGCGCTGTGTACACGCGTAAGAATGAACCTGGCAGGCAAACTGCTCCCCAGGCCGGACACCTGTCAGAAAGGCGAGTGGCCGAGTGCACGGACGGGGAGCAAAAAACAAGGAGGAGATGAACAGGGAGCCGCCCGGCAGAGGGAAGCTGTGCTGGAGCCTCCTGTGGCCACCACAGCTCCTAGCCCATCTCATTCTCCTGGACTCGAGGACACATCCACTCACGTGCAGCTCTTCCGTCAGGAACCGTCTGCCGTCCCTGGGTGAGCGGAAACACTGTTTGCGGAGGGCAAAGACTCAGTGACGCTCACACAGTAACGTATGCTTCTCTGACAGGCGCTGTCTGGAAAACCAGCCGCTGTTTTTGCAGAAAGCCCGTAAGTGAAGCCCCTGCAAGAACATTCTAGAGACGCACCTACTCCGTCTGTCGACGGCCGTGTGGCATGGGGGTTATTGATGGTGGCGAGTGCTTTCGGACCCCCTGGCCGTGGTCCATTTCCACCCATTAGGGCATCACATTATCCACTCCAGCAGAACATGAAGCATAAATGGAATATTGATTGAAAAGAATCACAAGCTCCTTTACATGAAAAAAACCATCTCTCTGAAAAGAATTTCTAAACTGATGTAAGAATTCGTACCATTAAAAAGAACAATGCATTCAAAGACGTCATTGTGATTAAATATGTTCACATATAGTTTTTTAAATTTTAATCATTGTTCAAGTACAGTTTTCTCCCCTTTACTCCCAATCCAGCCCACCCACCCCTCCCTCCCAACTTCCCTTCCATTACCACCCTCCCCCTAGTTTTTATCCATGTGTCTTTTAACTTTGTTCCTATAAACCCGTCCCCTTTTCCCCTGAAATTCCCTCTTCTCTCTCCTCTGGTCACTTTCTGCCTGTCCTCTATTACAGTGTCTTTGACTATATTTTGCTTGTTTCTTCACATGTAGTTTTTTATAATGACTTTATTTTTAAGACCCTAACATTGTGTGTTCTTGGAATTTTTCATCACGTCACGACATTCATTCGGACAGACATCTCTCCTATTAAGACAAACCAGGGTGCCTTTTAAAAACCACACATGTTCTTTGCTCATGTTCAGAGGACGGATTGGGTCTGTCTCAGGAACTGGGACGACAACCCAGCAGGGCGTGATTCCGGGGAGAGGTGCCGCTATCACACGTGATGGAGGGTCTTTCAGTAATGTCACATTTCTTTGCAGTGTAATAAAGGAAAGTTGATCTCCTGTGACAGGTGAGACCGCAGATATTCACAGAAGCATAAACTTGTCTCTCTCAGTAGGAAAACGCGGGACCAGCGGTTAGATCCATCTCGACAGAGGATCCGCTCTGCGGGCAGGAGATCCCCCCAGCGTCTGAGGAAGATTCTGGTTTGCACAGAGAGAGTGAGCTCCGTCCCGACACAAATAAAGCCTGGGGCTGAGAGGCTGCGTATCTGAATTGAACTAGATCGAAAGGGTGGCAGTTGGAAGAACAGAGTGGTGAACTCGGCTACAGTCTGACCTCACTTTTAAAGCAGGCAGAGGTCCTCAGACCCATGCAGGACAGAGGGACACCTCGAGCTGTTCTGTGGCACCACTGGCCACGGAAGGGCCCACACACCGCCACACACGAGAAGCCCCTCTGAGGGCCACACGGGCCCACTCACTGCTGCAACAGCCGGACGAGTGGGCTGGGAGTGTGGATGCCTGTGGCCTCATTACCGGTGTCTCAGCCACGCGAAGTCGGCGAGTGACCAGGGTCACGGGCACGGCCCAGGGAGGACCTGTGCGTCCTGGGCCACCACTGACACCCGTTTTCCCAGCATCCGGCTTCCCAGGTGAGAGGAACCTGAGACCTGAGTGTCCAGCGCTGCAGGGGACACGCTCGGGTCAGCTGTGCAAGGCACGCCCGTCGGACGGAGAAGAGGCAACATCAGACGCGTTGAAACGTCTTCTCCAGCTGAAACGTCCTGGCAGTTCGAGTCTCCTCTCAGTCAAGTGTGCCCCACCAGGAGGCATCTGCGGCTCGATGACAACCAGGAGGAGGACATCGAGGTGAACGCAGAGTAAGGGATGAGGGACATGGGACAGTTGAGGAGGAGGGAGTTCACAGGAAGGATGTGAGCAGCCCTCGCCCATGGGACCGACCGGGGCCGAGGTGCAGAGACACGCCGGAGGGTCCGAGGCTCAGCGGGACCCAGAGCAGGCTTGAGCTGACCGCGATGGTGACCACATGGAAGGGGCTATCAGAACGGGTGCCTGGGTGCAGCCTGCCACCTCTGCCCCCACCCCACCAAAGCGAAGGACCAAGACAGAAACTGCCCAGGAGCCAGAGAAGAACTAAGCCGTGAAACAACAGGACACGGTCTCTGCACATAGGTAAGTCCCTGCGAGCCCACAGTCTGACCGCCCCGGGCCTGTCCTGACCTCGCCCCATCCAGCCGGGGTGGGCTCCAGGCGCTGCTGGGCGTGTGTGCATGGCCCACGCTCCAGGAGCCAACTAATGGTCCGCCCTCGTGGAAAACTGCAAGAGGGAAGACTCGGAAGCTCGAAACCTCACCAGAAGTCAGAGGAGTCCCTGCTTTTTAAGTTCAGCAGCAGAGCCAAGCCCTCCGCCTCTGCCATGGCCTCTTCCCGGGAGTGGTCCTCACCTCCAGGCCCCCACTTTCCGACAAGGCCAGTTCAGACACAGAGAGATGGCTCTGACACTGCCGACAATCACCCGCTTTTCTTGTCCTTTTTTTTTTTTTTTGCTTCTAAAATGATGATAAATAGAAACCTTCCCTTCCATCCTGTGCCTTCGGACTGAAGGATTCCCTAAGTGATCAACGCCCATAAGAAACTCCAAACCCAAGCTCTGTGCACCCAGGGGCTGTGCAGGGGGCAGTCGGGGGAAGGGTCGAATAAAGGACATGTGCCGGGCATCTTCCGCAGCCCCTCCAGATCCCAGCCCCCTCCTCCCGCTGAGATCCTGCAGGCTGCTCGCTCTGCGTGGACCCCATCCACAAACTTCCTGCCTCGTCCCTTCTGGCTGGACCCACCGGTGGGAAGGGACAGCACACAACCGGAAGAGGGAAGGAGGGTGCAGCCCAGGTTCAAGGGTGGGAGGGGAGGGGGAACGGGCCGCCTCTCCGTCAGCTGCTCCCAGGAACCTGTGCCCCCTTCCTACTGACTGAAGCCCCTGGGAGCCCGGCCCTCTTCCCTTCATACGCTCACTCTCGACCGAGTCCTCGCCTCCCAAATAAACACGTGCGCTGAAGTCCCCGTCTGCACGAACCGACCTGAGGCCAGCCCTCCTGGAATTGCCTTAATTGTAGTGCGTTTGTGGACACATAGTGGGGTGAGGCACCCTTCAATAATTCAGCTCGGAACCAAACTGGAACTAGGGCCACGATATCGCCAGTGCGCTGACTTTCTTAGACCCCATGACGTAGCGGGGCTCTGAAGAAGGCACAGGGCGCCCGAATCCAGACCCCTGATGGCACCCCCCATGGGTGGGTGAGGACGGGGAGCCCCAGGGACCCGCCCTCGCTGCCGAGGCTCGGGGCCAAGGGTGGGACGCTCCACGGCGCAGTCACCGAGGAAGGCAGTTGGTCGTCTTCCATGAAACCAGATACGCACTTCTTGCAGGATCCAACGGTTCTGCTCCGCTCCGCGGTATTTACCCAAAGGAGGTGAGAACGTCCCTCCACACAGAAACTGCACGTGGGGATTTCTAGCCTTTTTATCCATAACTTGACAAAAGGTGGAGGCCACCAAGATGCCCTTCAGTAGGTGACTGGAGAAATACTCCGCGGCCCGCCCAGACGGTAGATGGCTACTTAGCACGAGGAATAAGCGAGCTATCAAACCGCAGAGACAGGGAGGGGCCTTGACTGCAAGTGACTAAGTGACATCCAACCGAAAAGGCTACACTGTATACGACTCTGACTCCACCACATTCTGGAACACACAAAACTACAAACACAGGAAACGACCCGTGGTTGCAAGGGGTGGGGGTGGCGTGAGCAGGGCAGCACAGAGGATTTTCAGGGCAGTGGGACTGCTGTGAGTGACACTGTGACGGCAGACACATGTGACCGCATGTTTGTCCAGACCCACAGTAGGCATGACATCAAGACCGAACCCTGATGTCTACAATGCATTCTGGGTGACAGGGACGTGTCAGCGTCGGTCAGCCAGCTGGAACAAATGCCCCGCTCGGGTGGGGGGTGTGGATAACGGCACAGGCCCTGTCTGCGTGGGGCAGAAGGTATATGGGAAATCTCTGTGCCTTCCCCTCGATCGTGCAATACACCTGAAACTTGTCTGAAGAAGAGAGGACATTAAAGTGGAAACATATGGGCTTTGGGAACCCCCACACAACACGCAGCACTGGCCCCGAGAGGCGAGGGGGTCTCCCCGTGACGGACCCCACTGCTGACCACTGGTATTTCCTGTTTTCCTTTCATTCACACCCCGAGTCTGAGTGCCGCCACGTGACTGACTTTGGCCAACGAAGTGCATGTGGGAATGAGGTCAACTGCGTGCTTGCCTTGGGAAAGAGGGCATGAAAGGTTTTAAACCCCAGTGCTCCATGGGTTCCCTTTATTTCCCGGGAACCCAGAACGGTAAATTCTTGGGCTGAAGTTCAGTGGGAGGGCCTGGGGGCTGGCAGCCCTCCTGCAGGGGCCTCCGTGGCCCGGGAGTGGTTGAGGTTGTCCTGATAAAGGCGCCCTTGGGGGCCTGGGTCCCTCGCTTGCTCTGTAGAAGTGGAGTGAGTCCATGATCAGGGCCCGGTGGTTCTATAAACCTCTCCAGGACCCAAAGCTCGGCTGCGAGAACTCATACCTCAGAACGGATGCGGTGCTGTCCAGGGCCGTCCGTCCAAAACTGAAGTCAGGACTGTCCAAGGAGCTTCTAGGTGAAAGACCATCTAGGTTTAATATTTTAATCCAAACTTTTTTCACTTATTACATAAAACATGAGTTTTTTTAACCCAAACTTTCAGGAAGTTCGGATTTACTGCCTCACCTGGAGAGACACCTCACTGTCGATGGCAGTGACCCTGACCCCCTCTGCACACCCCTTCCCCACCTCAGACTCCCACCACCTTCCAATGTTTGTCACCCCCCGAAGTCACAAACAGCATCATTTATCCACGATTAACGTGCATAGGTAATATAATACACACCGATAAAACTTGAAACAGTAGAGGCATATCTAGAACAAAATGCTAAAATCCCAGTTTATTACCCTCCAACCTCACTTCCCATATTCTTCTTCAAAAGTAAACATTTCTGAGCAGTTGGGGGACCTCCTTCTGTCCCCCACACGTATGGTTGAGGCACACACGCACAGCACGGAAAGGCGGGTCTGCCCCGTTCTCGTGTACGTGCGACTGTGCACAGGTTTTCACGTTCCCACTCATGTCTGCCTTTCCGCCGAGCACTGTTACGGTGACGGTCCTGTGGCCTGAGCTTGCGAAGGTGTCCCGTTCCGTTCCGTGGCTGCAGGGAGCACTCCGCAGCACAACCACCTCAGTGTGCTCCGCACGCCCCTGCAGGTGGCCACTTCAAGTTTCTGGTTTGCGCTGTTGCGAGCACTGCTGTACAATTTCAGGGGGACAGATTCTGAGGACAACTGCTTCTCAGAACGACACAGAAATGCCACCTTTTGCAGAGTGCGTGTCGGAGCCTCCTGCCCGTCCCCCAGCCCATGCTCACTGCCAAGCCCAGGAACAGCAGCCCTGCTGTTCCCACCCCCACTCATGGCACATCCTAGGCTAAGGCGGCTGACACAGAGAGTGGCAGAGGGAGCCGCTGCTCCCAGCACAGCAGGACACAGATGGAGGGCCGGGCAGCAGTGAGTGACGTGTGACGGGAACCCGCATCACACAGCAGTGGAACATCTGGCCGAGCCCGATGTCCCTGCTCACGTGAAGAGCAGGTGACTAACCCCAGGAGCCGATGACTTTAGGCAGAGGGGGGACAGAATGCCACAGCCTTGGTGGCTGTTGGCTGCACGTGACGAGGCACCAGGACACAGAGGGGACCTCCAAGAGGACTGCAGCTTGATGGAACTGCAGGGACGGGACTCCACAGATGGCAGCGCTGAGAATGGAGAGACACAAATATCACTCATCTCTGACCCCCCAAATAGCCGAGATCCGTGACCACTCGGCCACGTTGGGCGGCAGAGGGCACGCTGAGCACTGGAAGAGGGAACCAACCTTGTTTATGTGGCTTTCCTGTGAAGACGTGCAGACTGAGAGTAACCCTGGCTAAACAGTGAGGCACACCCAACTGGGAAGGACTCCATAAAGCAACAGACCCACACTTTTCAAACACATTGGTGTCATTAAAGATAAGGAAAGGACCCTAGGGACACGTGACAACTGAAACGGTCAGTGACCCTGGACTGGGACAATGAAGAGCCTCATTGGGATAACCTGATGCACTGAAACAGGCGGTGTGCGTGGGATGGGATCTCGGTCCGTGCTGAACGAGCAGAACTGACCACTATCCTGTGGTTGTGTGCACGTGTGTCCGTGCGGAGACCTCCAGGAGCAGGCTGCCACTGCCACCTCCCCCCCTCCCCCCGAGAAGGTCCCACAGCAGTGACTCGAGGGTGTGTGCACATGTGTGTGTGTGCACGCCCAGAGCCGACACGCAAGAAAGAGAAAAAAAAATCTAAAACGAGAGAGAGAATGTAGACATGGCAAAAATAATAATCGGTGAAAATAGGAAAAGGAAATATGGAACTTCTTACACTATTCTTTCTACCTTTATGCAAATTCGAAATTTTTCAAAAGAAAGGTTATGAAATGCTAACTCTCGGAACAAGTTCCCACCCAAGGCACTTTGGGAGACCCCTGAACACGGCAGCGCCCACAAAGCAGACCCAGTGAAGTGGGAGCAGGAGCCAGGCTCCCTGCGGAGGTTCCGCGTGCTGGAGACGCTCACAAGAAGAAAAGAGCCCGGGCAGGTACTGACTGAAGACAGAGGGCAGCTAAGCACTCGCGCTACCACCCCGGGCACACAGCCTGGCTAACGGAATCCCGCTGATCCAAACTTACAACCACCCTCCCCCCACACACACACACCCGCCTCCAGGAGCAGGAAATTACAGGGAGGCTAAAAAAAGAAGAAGTCGTAATGAGGAGAAACACTTAACAGAAGAGCTTCTTCGATCATGAGCCTCCTGCCCCTGAAAACACTTAATCGAACGCCAGGAGACGAAAGTGAGGCTGCCGTTTGAAGGGAGAAGCACTTGTCCCCGAAAGGACATGAAGCGGAGGTGACCTGTCAGGTCCCGTCTGGCTCCCCCCGGGTCACATTCCAGGAAACGCAGTGACCTGTTGTTGCATCTGGGTGGCTGGCGTCCTACTCTGTGCTGACAGCGTCTTAGACGCTGACCCGGGAAACCGCGCCTGGGCTGGGCGCTCTGCTCGCAGGCACCGTGCCACCTTATTCCTCCGGGTCAGCTCGCGGGGAGCTGACCCTCCCTGGAATCGCTACGCACATCCATCAGAGGTTCTGCTTCTTCCTGGCAATGTTTCCCACACGTTTCCATTTTCTGTTTAGACTCAGACTACTCTGTGACCGTTCGGTTCCCAGAACAAAGGCGTTCCAGGGAGCACGTGAAACCGCTCTGCAGCCGGCACTCCGTAACGGTTTGGCACGGGCTGCGGTTCACGAGCTAGTCGACACGCGTAAAACCCTTCCAGACCTGCCCCGCGGTCTCTCGCGCCAGGAAACAGCCTGACCGCTACATACCTGGTGTTTGTCATTAGCGAAAACGGGGTTTCTTAGAGCTGGAGTGCGTGTGTTTTCAGTTAGAGTTAGGTGTGGGTTTTTTTTTTTTTACAGCGTTAAGATATTTACAAAGCATTCTTTACATTGCCCATAAAAATGCAAAATAAAGTTTTTCCTCTCGCCATTCCGTACAAGCTTATAAAAGATGTCGCAGCCACACGAACAGCCTGCGATTTCATTCCGCAATTACGGTGTGCCGTTTAACTCGGGAAGGGAGGGGCCAAGAGGGGACTGTGAGCTGCTCTTCAATGCTCCGACACTTCAGCCTGGAAAAGCGGTTGCCCAAGTGTCCATCTGCAAAGTCCCAGCCCAGCTCAAGCCAGACAGTACGCGCTTGGAAAGGGAAATGGATTTCAGCAGCCATCTGCACAATTATCGTGCACGCCCGTAAAGACTGAGCACAGCAGTGTGTCGGCCTGTCTGGGCACCGTCATGCTGCAGCGGGGACAGGCGGGCTCCACCAGACCCCACGCAGAAGCTCGCACCACCTGTCCCAGAACCCAGACCAGAGCTGCCACAAGAAGGGAGGGTCACTACTAGGAGCCCTTAGACCAGGATCTCAAGATGAACACTGTGTCACCCACACGTGTCATCGAAATGGGGACATCTGGCCACTTCGTTGGACAATGTGACCTTAGCTAGCTTCCTCACTGCCCCTCCTACCTGAAACTCTTGGCTTTTACCTGACCACATGTAATGCTGTCTCCCTCACTGTGTGCCCCCTAAATACCTGTGATGAAATTACGTACTACCTTTGTCTCCCTGCTCTGTTCTGGAGGCAAGAACCAGATGGAAAGTCTGCTTTGGCTTCATACCAGGCGGTTATAACAGCAAGAACAAACCAACGAGCCACATTCAGGGCGCTGCGCCCACCCCTGCTGACCACAGCTGGATGAGAGTCGGGTCCCTCCCGCCCTCCCCTGGCTGACAGTGGGTCACGGAAGGACTCAGGCACCGAAACCCTAAGTCACCGTAATTCTTCACTCCTGAAGACCTCATCTCACCCCACACGGCCCTGGAACCCCACAGGCATCTTCAGGCAGGCCGCGTGACCACGGAAACCGCTCCAACTCCGGTCCCGTCCATCCCCACTTCAGAGTGGATACTTAGCAAAGCAGACCGTGGGCAGGGACCGGCTTCCACAACCACCGCAGCTGTGTGGTCATGTGCCCATGACACACCATCTGAGCTGACAGCACTCCGAATCCCTCATCTGAAGGAAAACATCCAGGCATGCTAACTGGGAAATTCACCCTCCAGCTCCGTCTCACAGCAGGTAATTTTTTATAATCCTAAAAGCACAGACACCTGTAGCCTGGCTGCCACGAACACCTTCTGTCCCGCAATACCCACTCATTCCCCACCCATAAGGTCCCTCGTTCAGGGAGCAAACATTCACTGAGTGCGCACTCTGCTCCCGGCGCCGGCTGAGGAAGTGCGGGCGCTCGATGAACAGCAGGTGGCAAGTGCGCATCGCCGGCGGGCTTCACGGACACCCCAGAGTCCTCGCATCAGCGATCAGACGCACTGTCCATCACATCTGACGACCCCAGTCACACGTCCGAACCAGAAGGCAGGTTCCTACTAGAGGGGAGCTGTAATGGGCACTCCTGAAAGGGTGACTCCAAAGGACAAAGATTCCAGATAAAGCCCTTCGCCTTGGAGATCTCACAAGGGTGCAGGTGTCAGAGACGGCTTCCTAAAGCTTTAAAGAGCGCCCCTAGTGGCCAGCCGCCGTGGAAAACGGTGGCACCTACAGGGGCGGCAGGACCTGCGGCCGAGGCTCTTCCAGACACCAGGAAACGGAGAGAGTACGGAACCCAAGAACGAAGCATACTGATTCTTGTTTCACAGAGGTTCCTCTTCCAAAGTAGACGTAAGACACGTGCGTTCTGTTCGATGTTTACAAAACGGAGAGAATTCCACCAGAGTGCAGAAAGACTGTGCGTGCTCCAGTTGCAGGGGCTGACTGCCACCTGAGAGGCACTTCCTCACCTGCCCTGTGCACGGCCCCCGACGACCCTCCTTCCCTCTCCTCCCGAACCCCCCAACTTCACGACTGAGTCCTCCTTTAACCCAGGGTCGGGCTGAATATGGCTGCTGCCCAGACTGCTCCTACACAGCCTGAGGGCAAAGAGCTCTTTCTGTATTTTAAATGGGCAGGGGGCTGCTGTGTGACGTGCAGAAATTAGGTGACATATGAACTGAAGCACCACAGACAACAGGCGACACGTGGGTGTCGCTGCGTTGTGCAAACACCGTCTTCACCGGCTGAGTTGAGTCGTTTTGACGGAGGGCTCGTGGCTCTGAAAGCCAGGACTGGGGACTGGTTGGCCCTTTAAGAGCACGTTGGCCAGTGCCTGGTTTGAGTAACTTTGCCCTGTTGCTGGCGTGTGGTCTTACAGGCTGGCCCTGTGTGTGGGCCCAGCCAGGTCTACGCCACGTCTCTGGCCACAGGGCACCTTCGTCCGGCACCTTCTCTGCCTCCCTGAGCACGGAGCCTGCGCGTCCAGCTGTCCCTTCGCGAGGGCTGAGCTGCTGCTGGCCCAGCCCCTGTCGGACTGCCCCACCCGCCCCGCCCGCAGGCCGGTCCTGCCGTGGGGACCCTCCCCGAGGTGGTTCTCAACCACTTCACCTCTGGCCCATCCGTCCTCCACTCCTGAACTCTGCTACACAGTCGCACCACAGTCCCTTCTGCAAAAGGCTCAGGGGCTTGGTCCCTGCACCCCGGGCTCCCCGGCCTGTCTGGTTCCTGGAGCCCCACCCAAACGGGGACGCATGGCCACTGCAACTACGTGACTGCAGCTGACCTCTTCCTCGGCCTGATGCCCGACATGGCTTCACCCGAGACTCCACGGTTCCCGATGTCTCCTCCTGCCTCTGACCGTTCCAACACAGCTCATCCAGACAAACCTGTTTTCACTCAGGGCGGGTTTTTTTCCCTGTGGTAAACTGTTTGGAAGCTTTTGTCACCGTAGTTCTATGAAAGCCACATGGTCGAGACACATCTGTGACAAACGCTGTCAACATCCCTCCGGCCCCACAGACGCGGGTTTGTGAACAGTTTTTGGACTTCCGTGGAGATGGGTGAGGTGGGAGGGCATGGAAGACCACGAGCCAGAGCCCTCTGCTGCTGTGTCCGCCTACCCTCTGTTACCCCACGCGGGGACCGGGCCGCAGGCGTTGCCGTCTCTTCTCCCTGTCCCTGCTCACTCCGCACGGACACCGGACACTGGTGTCCACAGACCACGGCGGGCTCGAGGGTGCGGCATACGCAGGAAGACGAGGAGGGAAAGACCCTGGTGGTCTTCCAGGAAACACACCGACTTTGTGGCATTTGAGGCTATGGCATTTGTGGCATTGGAGAAGAGGTGTGCTCTATTCCCAAGGTTTGCTGACTTCCTAAGCCCTTCATTTCTTTTGCAATTAAGTAATCGTGTACAAAGCAAGAAACAACTTATTATTTCAACCCTCTTAGAGAGGAGCATGCATAGGAATGGAGCCCGGAAGTCTCAAGACCTAGTCCAGCTTCTAATTCCCATGCTAGTCAACGTCCATAAAAGACTAACATGCTTGGATTTCTGCGTATGGGGGTTAATATGGCCCATGAGCCCGGCAGGACTTTCTCCCCTCATGAAGGAGCAACGGGAGGCTGGAACCCCAATGTCAAGGGGACAGCACGAATGGGCAGGATCCGTGAATGCCCTGTCTGCACGCACCACACGCACATCCAACGGGAATCCTTCGCTGTCGACCAGGGTGCTGTACCACCAACTCAGAGCACATCACACACACCGCTCGTAGTTCCTGGGGATGCCCCAGCCTCTGGGATCTTCTTCCAGGGGAAGGAAGCCAACCACCCGTGACAGGTGATGGTCTGGTGCGCCTGCAGACATGTGTGTCTGTGCACACGCTCAGCTCTCTCAGCCAGAGACCTGGGAGTCACTCAGACCCTGCCTTCCCTGGACTGTAAAACCTACATCATGTTCCTTTTCCCGAATAACGGTGCCTACATGAGTAATATCATTAGCTCAAACAGAAACTACAAGCTCAATATAAAGGAAATATGAGTGTCAACATTTTCTGTCAACAGCCTTCAAATGAATCCAACTCTTCCCTTTAAAGTGGGTAAAATGATAGTCATTTAAAATTGAGAGAAAAGAAGAAAAAAAAGTCTACGTATTGTCTATCTGGATTGTGTTTAAGAGCAAGTAACAGTAACTTAACTACAGCAGTTTAAGCAAATGAGTTTTATTTTTCTCACATAATAAGTAGTCTGAGGTAGGCAATCAGTGTCCCAGACACTGAGTCTCTTGTCCACTCCACCATCTTTACCATGTTCTTTATTCTAATGAGTGTTGCTTCATGGTCACAAGAGGGCTGCCATAGCTCCAGCCTCAACACTGTGTTCCAGGCAGGAAAATAAGATGCAATGGAGGAAAAGTGCGGGGTGGTGGGGGGAGAAAACTAAAACATTTACCGTAAATCCTTAGCTGACTTCTGCTTTCATTTCATTGTCCAGAATTCTATCACACAGCCATCCCTAACTTCAGTGCAAAATGGAAACATACGTGTTTTGTGGAATAAATCACAAAACTGGCATTCCATTAGCCAGAAGGGGAGAGTGAAAACCGGGTAGACAGCTTGCAGCGTCTGCCATACATGCACAGTTTCCAGCGGGGAGTCCACAGACGACATATTCACAGTCATCCTGCCAGCACGCTGGCCGGAGTGTCTGGTTCTGTGTGCTAGAAAACACCCAGCTGTGCGAAACGCGTCTGAAGTGTGCTCGCGTCTGCAGATGCTCGGTCTGCGGGGCCCCAGTCTGAGTGTGCCGGTGGCAGCCCTGCCCCCCTGAGAACAGGAAACCTCTGGGTTACTGAATTAACCAAGTACAAGGCTCACCTTACACCAGAATCAGTAATGTGTGCCAAAACATGGCCAGAACGTATGGAATGGTCTATGCTAGTAACATAAATAATTTTTGCTCTGTGTGTGTGTGATATTACAGTGAATGGCTCTAAAGCAGGTAGGTGTCAGAGCTGAAACTTCTGGGAGTGGAAGGCTGGCTCAGTAATTCTTTCTGAAACCCAGGGGCAGTCCTGCTCACACACGTCTCGGGAGTCTTAGCTGCCAAGTCTCACGGGAAGGAACTTCAGATCCGTATGGAAGCCGACTGCAGCCCCGACCTCCTCCAAGGGTGAGGTTTGGCGGGCTGGTGTTGCCGTGCCTGTATGAAATTATTTTATTTTTTACGTCCAGATGTAGTCAAGACCCAGGAGTTCTGATTGCATCTGATGTTCACACAGCTGGCATTTATTTCCAGCCGCTGACTTAAATAGCACCGCTACCTGCTACCTTTCCCTCTGCGAGAACAGAAGTGAATGCCTTTCCGTGAAATGAAATGTTTTTTTACAGGCCTGGGAGAAGGAAACCAACTTTTACAGAATACCTGCTTCCTAGGAACCAGGCCCTGCGCTAAACTCTTTGCACATTCACACAGTAAATAATGCCCTCGTTTGACTCCTTGGGAACAGAGGCTTTTTCGTGACCGTGTCAGCCTGAGAGGGTGTGCCCCCCGAAGACCGAGCATCTGCAGACGTGAGCACACCTCCAATGCATTTAGCTCAGCTGGGTGTTTTCTAGCACATGGAACCAGACACTCGGGACAGCACTCCTGGGTCACCTCTGTGACTCAGGGGGGTTAACGTCCTGCAAAAGCTTTGCGGTCAGCCCAGGTCAGCTACTTCTCTCTGGGTCCTCCCGGTGAGTTTTATCAGGGTTTCCTTCCCCTCTGATTCTTCCCACTGCTGCAGACTGGAAAGGCATTTGCTGTCTCACTGACAGATTCGGTTCCATGGGTGGGGGAGAAGGCGTCCATTTAATCTGATATTTTAACTGTTCTTATCCGTCATTGTGGGATCAAGGCTTTGTCCTCATTTCTTAAAAAGATCTCGTTATTTGTTTTACAGAAAGGGGAAGGGAAGGGGGTAGAAAGGGAGGGAAATGTCATCAATCAACTGCCTAGTGCGGGTCCCCCACAACCAGGCGCGTGCCCTCACTCCACGTACAACAACCAACAGTCTAAACACAACGTCACCACGCTCAATCCACGACAGATTTGAAGAGCACTGCATCCCAAGTGCGTCCTTGTTAGAACAGGAGAGTGATTTGGAGTCAGGAAATCAAGTGACATAATTTAGACGTGAATTTACATCAGAGAAGCATGTGAGACCTCTTCTCTCTGGGGCAGGCGAGGAGAGGAACAGAAAGCTCCTCCCCCCGACGGGGCAGAGGGGGACGAGAAGGAAGGCGGGACGAAGAAACTGCGGGGCGACTTCACTGTCCTCCACACTGGGGACGCTGCTGAAGGCTGGGGACGCAGTGCGGTCACACACACGGGTCAGGCACCTGCACGTGCTAGTGAGCGAGGTTCTGCCGTTAGGGGGCCAGCGACCCGGCAGCTGTCTGTCGGAACACAACCAGAAGGACCCCACCGACCCACCGTTGAACTGAGGGATGCATCCGAAAAACACTTCCCTGTGGGCGTAACAACATACACAATCCCCCACTTCCGCACTGGAGAAAACCAGCAATATTAATGCCCGGCAGTAAGGAAATCGCGGCATAAATACTGATGCGTTCTCACAGCGGGACACTCAGCAGACACCAAATGGGGTGAGGGGTTTACGTGAACTGGCAAGGGGACGTCTGAGACATTGTGTGAAGTGACCGAGAAGTCGCCGAGCAACAAGTATCAGTCACGGTCTCAATTCTGCAAGGGACACCGTTTCCTTGAGCGTGTGTGTGCTCCCACACGGGAGTGCAGTGACGGGTGTGACAGCTCGCCGCTCCTAGCAGATCCCCCCGGTTTGCGACCAGTTGCAGGGCCCACCTACACCCCAGGGGAGGCGGGCTCAGACCTGAACACCGGCCACCCCAGCCCATGGGGCGCAGCAGCGCGCCCTGGGTGGCCCTCGCAGGTCAGTGCCCTGGGGAGCGACAGACTAACGTCCTCCTCACTCCGCTCCTGCCGGTTTGGGGAGAGTCAGAACGGAATTACTTTCTCTCCCTAAATTCATGGCGTCTTTCTCAGGCCTCAGAAGATGAGTGTGTTCACTTCGAGATGAGAATGGTTTTCCGAGTTTTATGCCGTTTCAGGGTTTTGGTAAGACAAGGATTTGAGGATTATTTCTTGACCTTTGCCTCTGAGCCGCTGCTGCTAGTGTTGCTGCAGAAGTGGACCCGGCCCGGCCCCTCTCGGGTCCCATTCAGGGGCGAGACTCCTTGGTCCCGGCGCAGGCGGCACTGTTGGAGGTGAAGTGTCTGGACACGCAGCACGGCGCGGACGTGAGGACCATCCATTAGGCCTTAATTTTACTCAAAATCACAGGCTGCGAAGTATCACGCTTCGATTTAAAGAAGCGACGGCTACGAGAAACCACCCGATAGCCATCCCTGGAGAAGGGAAAGAGTGTGCACCCTCCCCGCTGGCACCGCCTCCGGGGGAGAAGGGTTTTAAAGGAGGAGGCAGGATGACTCATGTTTCCACGGGGAGAAAGATCGTTTCTTTCCGCAGAAATAAAAAGCCACTTGGCTTGAACAAAGATCAGGAGACTGAAACTCAAGAAAACAAAACGAATAAACAGGGAAAGGCTATCTGGGGTCAGAAATGATAAATCTGCCCCGCAAACCATAAATGCCCTCAAAAGGCAGCAACACGACACCTCTCAGGACAAACCCCGCTTGTCCGAGGGAGTCACGGCTCCGTCACCGCAGGAGCTCAGAGGGAACCGGTCCACCCCCGTCTCCCCCCTGCAGGCAGTGACAAGGCTCTCCCTCTGGAGCCCTAGGGTGGGGGCGGGGTGTGGAACCCACAGTGAGAGAGGCAGGCAGCGTGCCGCTGCCCACGCGGGAGGGATCGGCTGGTGGAGCCCTGGGATGGCTAGATCACAAGGGTGGTGCCCTCATGAGCAAGGTCTGTGTTCTCGTAAAACTGCAGGAGCTCCCCTGCCCCCTTGGCCACGTGAGGACACGGCAAGCAGTCTGTCCCCACCCAGCCATGCTGGCCCCCCAGGCCCAGCCCCGCGGCCTGCGGAGCAGCAAGAAGTACCCCTGCTGTTGCTCACAAGCCCCCCCCCCGCCGTCTGCGAAACTGTCCCTGCTGCCATGACAATGGGCGCAGACACCACCACGGGCAGCTCTCCCTCTGCCCCCCTCGGGCCCTCACTCGTCTAGGCACAGCCCTGAGCTGCGGAGGGGCAGGGCCTGCACACTGCCCTCCTGTCCCGCTCGTCCCCGCTGTGTCGCAGGAAGGAGTCCAGCTCCTCAGCACCCCAGGGAACGGTGCCTCTCCCTTAAACAACAGCCCCCCAAACCCACTAAATGTGTCTTTCAAATGCTCAGAATTTAGAGGCTTTAGGCAAAACCTGTAATTAAAGAGGATGCAGTGGGATGATTCATCATCTTGTACCTGGAGTAGGGTCGGCCTCTAATTCTCCCCCTCTGATTTCAGGGGTGCCAAACGCATCTCGGCAAAAACCCCGCTGCCAGCCCCAGTCATCGGCATGAGCCTGCGGCCCTCAGCACAGCAGACGGGACGGGTTCGGGAGAAGAAGGGGCGTTCTGCCGTCGCACGCGCTGTGAGTTTCTGTTTCGTGTTCCCAGATCAGCGTGTCTGTCTGTCTTCAACTGGGATGTTTTCCGGATCAGCCAGCAAGAGCCCGACGTGCAGCTGTCCTGTGAAAACCACTCGGAACTCCCGACCCGCTCGGGAGAAACCACAGACACACGCGCTGGAGAGAAGGAAAAGCCGATTTTGTGCGTTTAAAGATTTCCGAAGAAGACATTTTCCCTGAAACAACCACTAGCGAGCCGTCCTAGAGAGCCCGGATCTTTCCTCTCAACACCGACCGTGCTCGCCCCGGCAGCAGATGCCAGAGCAACGAGCTTCCGGGCCCTCAGCCCCTCCTCGAGGAAGGAGAACACAGCAGAGCAGCGTCCCGTACAAACTGGACGAAGACCAAAGAAGGCTTCCGCCCCCCCTGCCCCTGGACGGCAGAGCGGCCAGGCCGGCAGAGTCGGGGGCAGGGAGCCCCTGGTGCAGGTGGGGCGCCGTGGCTGTGGGCGGACAGACAGTCCTCGGCGTCTGGGTGGGCCCCAGGCCCCAGGGGGAGCACCGTCCTGAGACGCCCGCCCGGCTGTGTGCTTCCTTCTCCAGCAGCCACTGCCATCCCCACGGCCCCCTGGCTGGATGCCCCCGGGGTCTGGAGGCCGCGCAAGTAGGAGAGACGGACACCTTTGCTGGACGAGACCCAGGGGGAAAGAAGGGCAGGGGGAGAAGTGGCCACACAGCAGCCGGGCCAGGCGGGGGGGCCCCTGGAGTGCTTCCCACAGGCGAGGCACACGGGAGACAGCCTCGGCGTCGGGACAGTGGCCCGGCGATCTCCGGAACCGCTCTCGCCGCCACCAAACCGGCCCTGACCCAGAAGCCACGAAGTCTGTGACTCACCTGAACATCTGCTCGGGAAAAACCAGCTCTCACTTCTCTGAATCCACACAACCCAGGAGAACGCCCTGACGCGTGGGCGTTCGAGAACCTTCTTCATAGCTTCAGGTCCATCTACCCGGGACTGAGCGAAGGGCAAGTTGCTGGGGGAAACAGCAGCTTTGTTCTAGAGTCACTCCAAGAGCCCCCCACCGGAGAGCCCCATGTCTCCTCTGCGACCCTCCCAGGGGAGACCACCACAGTCGGTATCACCCACCGCACCCTCCAAGATCACACGGCCACCTTTCCATCTCAAATGCTGACGTAAGAAATCGCCCAGCACAACTCGATTTAACGGGTAACGTGACGTCAGGAAGGGGTCTCCCTGCACGCAGCAGCGGAATTCTAACGCGGCCCCGAGGACACCGCCCGGCGTGTGCGAGCACCACTCACCCCTCTTGCCTCACACGTGGCGAGCTGTGAAGGGGGCAGGTCTCACTTTCCTGGTCCTGTTTGTCACATGGGGGTGATGGGGGGAGGTTCTCGGATGTCACCGAGGGCCCTGGTCAGTTGACTTTAGCATCACCAGACGGTGGGCCTGATGGAGCCCAGTAGGCCCCGAGAAGAAAGGGGACATTCAAAGTAAGGGAGACGCTCCTGTGAGCGCCACGAGGCAGGCAGGCCCGCGGGACAGAGCGGCGAGCTTCCTCCAGGACCCGGGGACTTCCGTCCTCGGAAGGAGATGGGCTCTGCCAACCACCCAGATGAGCCTGGGACATGAGACTGCAGCCCCAGCCAAGGTCCGCTGGGACCCTTCGGGGCAGACCCGGCCAGCCCACGCCACGCCCTGACCCCCCGCCCGTGACGGTACATCCGTGCTGCTGTATGCTGCCGCCAGGGTTGTGGGGATCTGTCTTACACAGGAGAACACAGACATGCCGAGATCCAGCACGGAACCCTGGCCACCGTGGGCCTAGAAAAGTCCTTTTGTCCACCACCGAGGTCCCTTCTGGCCGCTGCTGTGCTGGAGGACCTACGATGGCCTTGAACAGCACGGCCCCAACACAGGGCCCCACGGCGGCTCTGGGGGAGTCACTGCAGCCCGACAGGACTCCCCCAGCCAGGCCCAAAACGGGTTCCAGCTCCATGCTCGCGAGTTCTGAGGAGACGTCGCCCTGGCAGCCCCAGGCCCCTCGCACGCCACGGGGGCGGTTTGCTGAGTGCTTCGGAAGTCTTGGAATTTGTTGGCAATACATAAAAATTCTAAAGACCTTATACAAAAATCAGTATTTCTGGCTGCTCCTGAAAAGTGGAAGGTGAGACAGCGTCAGGCCCCTGGGGTCTGAGTGGGGAGGCGGGCAGCGGGGGGGCCTGTTCAGATGGGACAGTGATCAAGTCCCCACGGCTCCAGTTGTCTTGCACCAGGACTGCCTCACTCGTTAGCTTCAGATGTCAGGTCTGGGGGGTGGGAGGGTTGAGGGTCAGGCACACGAGTGGGACCATGTCCCTGCAGGGAACTCATGGGCAGCTCAACGAGGGAAGGAGGGAGGGTCCCCAATCAAGGGCGGAGGTGTCAGCATTTCCTCCAGCTGCTGTGGGTTTGCTCCGGTGGGAAGGGGGGCCGGGGAGGAAGGGGAGCACAGCGGGGGCCTTGGTGGCCGGCCAGCAAACTCCTCTTCTCAGGGCAGGTACCCTTAAGGTGCAGAAAAATGGGTGGCTGCTGCAGGGCTCTGCTGGGGACTAAACCAAGAAAAAACTGCGGGGACTCCTGCCCAGGACTCACAGCTGGTCAGCGTCCGAGACCAGGGGGGCAGGCTGCAGCCTGGTGCCCTCGCACTGTTCATTTCAACCAGGCAGTGCTTAGCGACAGCTCCTGGGGCTGTGTCAGCCAGAAGTCCAGGCCCCCTGAGCCAGGCGGGTGGAGGGGAAGGCTCTCCAGGCTCACGCAGGCAGCACCATCCACACCGGGCAGGAGGCAGGCTGCATCGCACAGCTGAGCCTCCCCCAGCCAGGCGGCCGCC
>PVIA01016178.1:0-19953 GCA_004024845.1 Tonatia bakeri | reverse complement strand
TGTGCCTTGGTGTGTTCCTCCTTGGGTCCAACTTCTCTGGGACTCTGAGCTTCCTGGACTTCCTGGAAGTCTATTTTCTTTGCCAGATTGGGCAAGTTCTCCTTTGTTATTTGTTCAAATAACATTTCCACTTGTTGCTCTTCTTCTTCCCCTTCTGGTACCCCTATAATTCAGATGTTGGAACATTTAAAGATGTCCTGGAGGTTTCTAAGTCTCTTCTCATGTTTTTGAATTCTTATTTCTTCATTCTTTTCTGTTCAGCTGTTTCTTTCTCCCTTCTGGTCCACTCCATTGATTTGAGTCCCAGTTTTCTTCCCATCAGTATTGGTTCCCTGTTCAGTTTCCTTCATTTCACCTAGCATAGCCTTCATTTTTTCATCTAATTTGTGACCAAATTAAACCAATTCTGTGAGCATCCTGATCACCAGTGCTTTGAACTATGCATCTGATAGGCTGGCTCTCTCTTGGTCATTTAGTTGTATTTGCTGTGGAGCTTTGATCTGTTCTTCCTTTTGGGCCATTTTTTTTTTTTTTTTGTCTTGGTGTGCCTGTTACATAGTGAGGGGTGGAGCCTTAGGTGTTCACCAGGGTGGGGCAACCCACGTTGCTGGGTGGTGATACTGTATGTGGGGGTGGGAGTCCAAGAGGGGACAGTGGCACTTGCTGTGCTCTCTGTTGGATTTCAATCCCTTCTGCCACTTCCCCCAAACAAACTGGGCCCTTCTGGTGTTGATTGCCATGTGGGAGGACATGTGTCTATGTTCCAGGACCCTGTGGGTCTCTCTAACGAACTCTCCTGTGAGGCTGGGAGTCTCTGGGCACCTCAACCCCCACAGGTGTTTTCAATCAGTGTTTTGAGGCTTTATTTCCCTGCACTGGGATCCTGGGTTGCATGGTCTGACTTGCTCCCCAGTTTTGCCTGGTTTATCTGCGTGGGAATGTGGGACCATCGGGTCAGCCAGCCACTTTGGGCACTGTGCCCCACTTCACCAAGCGGCCACCTCACTGGGTCTGCCCTTTGGCACCCTGTGCCCAGGGTCCGCCCACTGTTGCCTTGTGCGCCAGGTGTTACAGCTTTTTTTGCCCTGACCCCTCTCTGCCCAGCCACCCAATTCTGCCCCTTCTGCCGGTCTGGATGAATGTGTCTATTTTAACTCCTCGGTTGTTGGACTTCCATACAGTTAAATTTTCCGTCAGTTCTGGATATTATTCTGTTTCTAAATTGTTGTTGTCCTTATTTTGGTTGTGTGAGGAGGCACAGTGTGTCTACCTATGCCTCCATCTTGGCTGGAAGTCCAGATGACCACCTTCTTGCTTTGTCCTCATATGGTGGAAGTAGCTGGGGAACTCTGTGGTATCTCTTATAGGGGCGCTAATCCCATTCCTGAGGATTCTGGCCTTGTAACCTAATCAGTTATCAAGTCCTACCTCCGAATCCCATCACATTAGAGATTAGGATCTCAACATATAAATTTGGGGGAGACACAAATATTTAATCTATAGCAAGACCTACAGAAAAGTTATATTTATCCTGTTCCATATTCTATTAATGCATATACTTCTTTGTATTTTGTAATTTGTAATTTCAAAAGGTTTTAATTTCTATTTCCAAAATAGAATTTGTTAAATAATCCAAGTTATTTAAACCAAATCCAAAATTTTGGTTTTTATTTAACCATTTTAACTTATGTTGTCTTTTAGTAAGTGGCCAGTGAGTCCTTGAGATAAATTTTTTTCAAAAGTTGTAAAATATACGGATGAAATTTTAGGAAAAACATCTTCAATTTAATTGTTCAAATAATGATTTTATGATTGCTACTTTTAAAAGTGAAATATTCCTTAATAAATCTCATTGGGGACCTCTGCAGTTGAAGTGCAAAGTTAAAATCAACAATTTATAGGTCTCTGAACTTGACATTGCAATTTTAGTGGATCAATCAGCAGTGAAATATTTCCCTCACTATTCTTATATAAGTAGTATTATCTTTGACTTTGGGTTTTGTGACACAGATATTTCTTTTCATAAATTTATTTTCTAAAATTTGAAGACTTTGCCCTCAAATTAGTAAAATATTTGTCTTCTACTACCTTTTTTACATTTTAGCATTCCTCTTAATATTCTCTGATGATTGTGTGATTACTAACTGTTTGAATTTTCCTGGTATTAATTTCCTAATGATCTACAGTGATACTTGTTACTTAATTATCTCCATTTCATAAATATCAGTGTAAGTAAAATCGTTTTTGTGTTTAAAGCTCTATATGTTGTTTCAAATTTTAATGATTATGGGTCATTTCTATTATATAATAATATCACACTATAAAAGATGCTAATAAAAAATTACTTTGAGAATGCAGCTCCTCTCTAGAAATGATACCTTATATTTAATCTTGTGTTAACATCATAGGTATAGCATTTTGCTCTCTTACCCTCACACAGGTAGGGGTAGTTTTAAAATAAGAGGCTACCTTCACACAGTAGAGGAAACAGCCCTCTGAACCTGCTTCCACATTTAGAAATTCTATCAAGTAACAGCTAAATCCCTTATCATCTCTGAATATCATATTCCTTTTTTTTCATTGTTTAGGTTGATGTCTAGTTATTATACCATTGTCCAAGGAGAGGAAGAGCCCATTAACCTCTGATGGGCTCAGCCTCATTCTAGGTTCCTCGTGCGATGTGTGGGGTCCACATCTAGCTAAAGGTCGTCCTGATTGACAGGACTGGGCTTTTCGGTTACATGTTCACAGTGCCAGAGAAATAATTACACCTGGGAAATAAGCCCCTCAAACTAGCTTTTAAAACTTCTTGCTCCCCAAACTTATTTATAAACTGTTTCCTAAAAAATTCTGCATTGTATTTTTCTTCTAAAACTAAAAATGCTCCAACCAGGCTCCTAGTAACAGGTGGGTTTCCATTAAGCCCAAGGTTGTGCATTGCATTGTATATATGTGTGAGGGTAGGGTTTTTTTTTTTTAAGTTAAACAAAAGCTAGCGATGACTTTCTTTAAACTGTCCATGTGAAAATAAAGAGCTATAGTTTCAGCCTTGAAAAAAATGGGTCAGTAATACAAATAAAACAACATATGCACAAATAAGTAGGAAAGTAAGAGAGTCGAGTACCCAAGACAGGCAGTAGGTCTGTGAAAAGGTTAAAGGAACTGTGTTCACCTTGACGGTGATAACTCTAACCTTTCTCCCATTATCATGATTCTGAGTCCTGACCAAGGTCACGAGTCTGCTGCCTAAGGAGCTTGGGTCCAAGAAGTGAAGGAATCAACACCTTTCTCCTTAAAATATTAAGCTAATGAATTGGTGGACTCCCAGGGATCTTTGTTTTTGTCTTTTATCTCATAGTTCTATAACTAGACATAAAATTATCAGCATAAGCTTGAGCTTTTATCTGTTTTAGAGTTATCACCTTTTAAAGACATCCCCTCACAGTCTCCTCAAATAACTTAACATAAAACTCAAATCACCGGAAATGTAGTAGCTTTGTGACATTTGTTTTAATGAAATATGTACAGTTTTTCAGGACCTATGAGATACATCTTATTTTGTATTTCTTGAAAGAAATTTAGTAGGTAATATTAAATTGATAAAGGACTTGGTTAATTAGCACCAACTTCCTCTATTCAAGTCATTTCTACAAGTCTAAAAATTTTTGTTATCCAATCAATATGTATTTTATCTATCTATCTATATCTGTCTATCTATCATCTATCTAATCAACTTTCAAAAACTACTTCATGGGTCAGTCTTATCTCCATCTGAATTAATTATTTGAATTTTCTTTTAATTAGGATAATTCTGAGCCATATTATTTTTTTTAAGGTAGGCACATACAAAAAAAGGGCAATTTGTAGAACTTTGTGTATACAACATACTCCAGTGGTTGGAATTGTCATTAATGAATCCTCTTTTTTTTTTTCCCCACAAAGCTCCTAGAATAACTCCAAACTTAGGCTCTATGTAATTTCCATGGAATATAATAAAATAAAGCATTCGGCAACATAAGGTAGTAATTATTTGTGAGAAAGCTATAAATTTTGAAAAATTAAAGAGCCATTTTAAAAGAATTTACATTATAAATAAGGACACTTTTATAGACATCTCTAGCCTCTGAAGTTGTGTCTAATTTTGACCTCTCCTTTGGAAAAATGATACATCTAATTCCAGACTGGATGAATCAAAGACATTTATTCAAATCTTAAACTGTCTTGGAGGGTGTCAACTTGAGTTTTATCCAGCAATATCTTGAATAAACATTGAAATTGTAAAGGTAACTAAAGAGTTGACATTGACTTTACTCTTATGAACCATAAACATTTTCATGCATGTTTTGAGAAGTCATATGAATTTTAGATTGTTCCAGAATGTTTTGAGTTTTATTCTGGTTAAGTGAGTAACATTAAAGATGAAAAGAAAGTACTTGTAGTAAAAATTGAATTTCTTTTTTACTTTGTAACTGAGATTTTCGTGATCTTTACAAAGTATGGTAAGAATTGCAGTTGGACTAAGAAAAGAGCAAGAAATAAAATCACCTAGGAACAAGAAATTTACTTTTATAATGCCAACAAGTTGATTAAAAAGGAAAAAAAAGCATATTGGCTTAGAATATATTTATAATATTAGAGAAAAACCATGGTTAGTATTATAAACTATGTATGTATTTAAGCAAGTTAATTTTAGTAATAAGTTCATAGTTATTTTAGAAATATGATATATTTAGCCTATATAAGTTATAGTGAGTTAAGTTATATAGCCCATATAAGTTACATATGAAAGTAAATGCCTTTAAAGAACACTTCAAGAACAACCTAATTTGGTGTTTGAAAGGAAAATTGGAAGGGAGATAGCAATAGTGATAAATTAAATTTTTTTATATTTTTATAAAAATTTTTATAATTTTTTTCTGTTTCTCTAGACCAACATTAATTTTCCTTTTCTTAATTTTTCAATGGCCAAACAGAGCAGAGTGCCTTTTAATTTTCCTACATGGTTATTATAGTACTCATGGATCTTTTCAATTTCCAAAGTAAGAACAAGGGAGAAGGTTTGTCAAAGAACATGCATAAAGGACACATGGACAAAGCCAAAGTGGGTAGGATCAAGGGTGGGAGGTGAATATGACTGGGGTTGGGGAGTGGTGGGGAAAAAAATGGAAACAACTGTACTTGAACAACAGTAAAAAAATAAAAAGACAAAAAGAAAAGTTAGTTAAAAAACATGTATGTGATACTTAAATGTTAATAGATAGAAAGATTTTACATCTAATATTAATAAATGAGTAGACAGGTCCTGGGAATTTAAGTACTATTAGTTGAAATTTTTTTAACTGGTTTAGATAAAGCCAAGCTAAAATATTCTTTTTTATAAGTAGAAAAATTTTACAGTTGAGTCCACCTTCTCAACTCATTGTTTTAGGTTGAGTGTGGTAGTAATAATGAAAAATTGAATTTTTTATTCCACTCAATTACTATAAAAACTTATGTGACAAAAAACACTGATAATACAAATGCAAATGAACACCCAGGAGAAAATGGCAGGTTGAAAGATTTTATGTAGTTTATATTTCTTTTTACCAATAGCTCACAGTACTATGAATGACACGGATGTCCATATGGAAACAACTGAATGCATTCAAGGTCAAGGAGAAGGTTACCGGGGCACCATCAGTACCATTTGGAATGGAATTCCTTGTCAGCGATGGGATTCCCAGTATCCTCACCAGCATGATATAACTCCTGAGAATTTCAAGTGCAAGTGAGTAAATTAGGCAAATATTATAAATTTCCAATAAGCCCTGGGGAAATGAGGCAAGGTGGTTACTTTTTACTAATTTCTGTATTTGTGATCCTTAAACTTTAGTGTGCCTAGGGATTATAAGGAGTTAAAAGGCAGATTAATCCACTCAGAGATTTTGATATTTGGACTTCAAATACACACTTTAACAAGCATCTAGGTGATTCGAAATCAGATGATTGATGTACCGTGCTTTGGGAAGCACATATACAGGTTTCCGATCACAGGTTTGCTCTTGCAGGTCTATTTAAACCTTTTCAAATTTTCATATTAAGTTTAGGGGCGATTACATATTTTTTCTCCTGCAAGAAGAGGAAAACCTTGATTTCAGCTGACATGGTAAACTTATGCATTTTCAGCCTTAACACAAAATTATTTTTAATATTTAAATGAATATTTTTCTAGTGTTACTAAATTTTCTTTAAAAAAATGAGGTGGTAAAACAATTGTTTCAATGAATCAAGTCAAAGAAACTTCCATTGAATATCAGTTATGTAGCTGTATGTGCCTTCCCCATGGCTGCTTTTTTTTCACCACTTGACTTTTGTTGGACAGACACAGCCACAATGCCATGTGTTTTTAAATTGTCCACCTTGTTATGGGAAACATAAAATGATTGCTTTTAAAATTTATAACACACGTGTCATTCACAGTTGGTTTGCTGAAATAGCACCTATAAATAACATATATTGGCTTTATGTAATTGGATTTTAATAACAGAGCTTAACATTTCAAGATGGAGAATTATGAGCACTAGTTGGCCCATCCACTGGAGAGGGGAGATATTTTATGAGGTTTTTTTTTAAGTTAATTTAATGTATTTACTTAGATAGTAAATATTCATCTGTTACGAGTTTTTCATTATTTTACAAAAACAAATTTATAGTTGTCATTCTGGGTTTATTTCCCACCATTTTCTTCACAGCAGTACGCTATTCCCGAACTGTGGGTTTCACACCTTAGGAATAAATGTGAAGTAGGGAAAGCAAAGAAAATGAAGGTTAGTTAAGAGAGACAAAGAAGAAAGTGGCAGTGCCATTCACACTTTGTTAACCTCTAATGACTGGAAATGCTGAGTAAGAGGTCTTGTATGTGTGAATACCCAATCAGCTTCAACTGTAAGAAAAGGAGAATAATTATAAAAATTTAACTCATACATTTCATAAAAATTATCAAAAGTTTAGTTATTTGTTACCAGAATTTAAGCCGCTCTTCCTTAATTTAGTTGTTTGGTGAAGATAACGAAGCTTACAAACCAAAAAGAAGAAAGTCAGTTGTGTTATAAAACGGATAAAATCTGACTCAACATTTTTCCCAGGATATTGATGCATTTAATATTTGTGGTCTAGTAGAAAATAGTGTGCTAATCAGTTTTCTCTGTATTAGACATTTTGCCTCAATACTAAGACTCCTTACAAATGACAGTTTTTAAAAGTATAACTCAGCTATAGTGCCTACGATGAATCTATATAAATTATGCAATGATTTATTTGCTTTAGCAATTGTAAACAGTTCTTTCATCAAGTGAAAGGAAAGATTTTAGGAAGAATACTTGGGCATACCTTGACTCTCAATTTTGCTTAATCTAGATTAATGAGGTGCTTCTAGATGGATTTTGAAAGTGGACCTAACCCAAGACTTTTGTTAGTCTTAGATCTCTGTTTAATTATCTTGCCTTAAATTAACAATTCAAAATAATTTAATTAAGCTATTCTTTATCTAAAATTACAGATTTGTGTAAACTTTATGTAAATTTACATGCACATATTTTGTACTGACATAAATTTTTGAAACATAAGTATAAAGTGGTTTGAAGATTTTCTTTATCATTCCAGTTATTTTTATCATTTTATAAGAAGGCTAATAGTTTGAATATAGGTTATAACTTTGAAAACTTGCTATATTGTGGCCTTAATTATTGGCATTCACTGTTCTTACAACCTTAAACAACAAAGTTTTTGTCAGGACCAATTTTTAACTAGATAAGCTGTCACTTTTTGATTTTATAACAAAACCCAAACTTCTTCTTTTAAAAACTTCTCAGTTTCTAATGGTCGATTTGGGTGTTAATAAAATTGTAGTATTTTTAATTGGATCTAAGTAATGTAAATAATATGATTTCTAATAGACTGAATATTAATTTTTGTTAAATTATTAGCCACAGATCTAAGAAAAGAAAGTACAAGCTTGCTTCAAATTAAAGAGCATTTTCTAGCAAAGAAAATAATAAATTCAATATTTTACTTAAAATTAACCTTATATTAAGGTTCACATTAAACTCCTTTTACATACTGGAAATATTTGTGTAGACTTTTTCCTTACTGAGAACTCTTAATACTTAATAAATCACTGGTAGAATAAAGGATATACATATACTACATTGACAGCTCTATAGTTAGGTTTCTATTATACCTTCATTTTATGAAAAATATTTATAAAGATTTTGGTAAGTTCTCTAAATCAAGAAATAACTACTTTGAGGTTAAAATAAATACATAGATATGGCAAATTAAATAAATTAAGGGAATAGAATTCAAAGAAATAGCTATCTGATTTTTGTGGGAAATGTTTGAATAGATGAAACTTTGATTTTAAACAAGAGTAGTTAATGACTATTAATGACAGCCTTTCTTCTGCAAAATGATGCATGTTGTTTGTACATTATATATGAGCTATAAAAGCATAATAAATAACAGGTCAGTTTTTAAAACTTGAAACCGTCAAGAGTCCAATTTTTGAGAATAAGTGTGAGGAATGAAGTGGTACTAGTTTTCTCTTTGGTGAAGGAATAGTGTTTTTCTGGAACTCCAGGCCTGTGAAAGAAAAAGAATACCAACACCTGACAACATTTATTTCAGTAATGTAGGCAGTGTTGGTTGTATGTACTGAGTTCTGAATTCTTAAAATTATCCTAAAACTAAAACTTAGAACTGTAGTTATAGACAGGCACACCTTCTGGGGTTCTAGAGATATAATAGAGCCGATCCCATCTGGGTAAGAATTGGGCAATTAACATTAACATGCTTATTCTCAACAGGGACCTAAGAGAAAATTATTGCCGGAATCCAGATGGGGCTGAGTCACCCTGGTGTTTTACCACTGATCCAAACATCCGAGTTGGCTACTGCTCCCAGATTCCGAAATGTGACGTGTCAAGTGGACAAGGTAATAGTTGACATTTTGCAATGTGGGCATGATTACATTCAGGGGAAATGGCTAAAGGGAGTTCACATTTTACATCAGAAGACCTACTTCTCATTGTAGCACTGTCGCTGAAGAGCAAATAAAGTCAACAAATCTGAAGTTGGGTTTTGTTTCATGTTTATTTGCTCAGCACTTATTTATTTATTTGCATGTTTACCAGTGCCAGATGCAGTTCTAGGCACTGGGGATACACCACGAAACAAAACAAAATTCTCTGACACCATGGAACTAATTTCTAGTAAACAGAAAAGAAGAAGAAGAAAGAACAGGTGGGGATAGTAAATTCATAAATGCTAGAGAGGAAGTGTCCCAGTTAGAAGAGAGGGGTTTTGCTACTTTATGTTTTGTTTTGAAAGATAGTACATATTAAGGAAACATTGAAAGAGTCCCTGAAAGAAGTGAGGGAGCAGCATGTGCCATATGTATTTATTTGTAAAGAGTATTCTAGGTAGAGAAAATCTGTAGTTGAAAATGGCATGAGGTAGAAGAGCTTGAAAACCTTAAAGGAAAGAAACAACACATCATTTAGCTATTACAGAATGAGCAAGATAGTAGTAGGAGATGAGGCCACAGAGCAATTGGACTAAAATTGCATAGACCTTGTAGGAATTGGGAGGATTTACACTTACATTCTGGGGGAGGTGGGGGGGAAGAAACTCTGTTGTAGGTTTCTGAGAAGAGAAATTAAATAACCTGTCTGACTTAAATTTTAAGTGGACGAGTCTGGCTGTTTTGTGGAAGATAGCCAGAACTTCTGACAAGAACCGAAACAAGGGAATCAATTGAGGGAGTTTTCCAGTAACTTAGGCACGAGATGAGAGTTATGTGGACCTGGGTGTTAGCAGTGGAGATGTTATGTAGCAGCGGGGTTTTGGATAGATCGCCATTGTACTTGGAAACACAGACGACGCCATTGAAGACAACTGTTTCAGGGACCAGTAGTAGAGAAAAGATAGATTGAAATAGGTTTAAAAAAGAAATAATTTGTCAAAGATTAATAGTAATGCTGGGCTCTGGGTATTTATTAATATACAATAAATTGAGTTATAATTTTCAAATAATAATATTTTTCACATAAATTTAATTATGATGGTCATGGTCAGTCCTAAGTCAGCCTAAAAAGTCCAAGTCAAATTTAAAGCTTCCCTTCATAGATTTAATGCCCTATCCATACTCATCTATTTTTTTATTTCTTTCTCAGTGACATTTTCATGAGTAACTCATGAGAAAAGAGTTCTAGAGAAAGAAGGATGTGCCCCTTTTCAGTCAATTTCTTTGTTTTTTGGCAGATTTTAAAGATAATTTAGAAAGGTAGTTAAAACAAATTATTAAGAGAGTTTTTTTTGCCAACTGGGTGTTTTGTTCCCATCTTGTTCATTTAAATTGTTACAGATAATTTGTGATAATAGTAGCAAATGAGAACAATTGCTTTATAAGATTCTGGTGTATATTGAGATACTTTTATATACAGTACACATATATTACTTACTAAAGGATCAAGTAATATAAAATGAGTGTTTTGGATTTTGGAAGTTAAGTAGATGTCATTGCTTATCTCTTAAGTGCACGCAATAATAAATGAAGAAATTAGTTTTATGGAATTTAAATAACATGATTAAATACTTAGATTAGCGCAGCTAAGACTGAATATAACTCTCCTTAAGATGATCTTTCTATTACTCCATCTTTTTGTCTTTTATTAATACTTTAACAGTATATTGCATTAATTTGAAAATATATGATCTCACCTTTAACAGGAACCTAAATAACAAAACAAACAAACAAGCAACATATAACCAAAGACACTGAAATAGAGAACAGCCTGACAGTGACTAGAGGGGAGAGGGGAGGGAATTTCAGGGGAAGGGTTTACAGGAACAAGTATAAAAGACACATGGACAAAAACTAGGTGGGGGGGGGTGGAAATGGGAGGGAGGTGGGGAGGATTGGGGGATGGGCTGGGATGGGAGTAAAAGAAAACTGTACTTGAACAACAATAAAAATAAAAATAAAACTTTGAAAATAAAAATAAAGTTGGTAATTTGCTAGGAAAATTCAAGTTATTTGAATTGCTACTGGTAGAGAGAAAAAAACTTATATAGACTTATTCCTATAGAAAAATATGAAAATTTATTATTGAACTACTTCAGCAAAAACAGACCATGCCTAGATAAATTCACAGATGAGATCATCTCACTGCTGCATGATTTGCCCTGTAGCTTAAAAAATACAGTAAAACTTCCATATTATTTCTATAATAGATTGCAATATTGATATTTAAACATAATAAAGATAGCATGTATATAGTTTCATCACTTTTGAATATTAGCATATAGATCCTAAATAAAATTTGAGTAAACAGTTCAATAAAGAAACCACCACTTAATTAATGGAGAAACATTAAGGCACTCTTAATAAGATTAAAAAATAAAATAAAGAATGTCTGTTATCTCCTTTACTATTTAGTATTGTAAATATGGTATTGTATTTTTTCTTTAACATTATATTGGAGATATTGTACAATTAAATAAGAAAGCATATTGATTAAGTAATAAGCAAAATACCTCTATGCAAATGACATAAAAATATATACCTGGAAAACTGAATTTAAATTAAAAAATTTACTAAGGTAGCAAGATATACTATTGATATATGGATATCAGTTGCATTATATATAAGCTTGATGATCTAATTTAATTGAAAAGTACATCTATACTAGCAACAAAACTGATGGAAACAGGAATATATTTATAAATGTACAAAATATATGTAATAAAAATTTTAAAGCACTCCTGAAAGCCGCTAAAGTATATTTTAACATATAGGAAAACATTCCTTGCCCTTAACATGAGAACCTAATGTCATAAATACATGAATCATGCCTAGGCTAATTTATAAATTTGATATTAATAACTAGATCAACAAGTCTTTTTTTAAAATACCAAACCAAGTGATTATAAATTGCTCTTGGAAGAACAAATAACAAACACAATAAAATATGAGATTACAAAAGCTATGATAAAACTCTGCATGAGCTAATATGCAGTAATTTTAAGTTATATTGTTAATTTAAAATTAAATGAGACACTAAAATATATATGTTGTTATTCCTTTATTCATAAATAAAGGGTCTTACTACTACCAAAAAAGACATTATACTACATATGTAGAATATATACAAACAACTTGTATATTTATAGTATAAATGTATATCTGTGTATGTTACAATATACATGTATACATTTTCACTGTGTTAACTGACTTCTGATCAAATTACTAAATTATTGATTTATAAATTTTATTCATATTTGTACCTTTTATTTGTTATAATCACAGACCAGAATTAAAACCAATGATAATCTAGTGTGGTTTACAAAGTTTAATAGTAAAATTCACAGTTCTTATTCATACAAAACTTAGGACTGTTTCAGGATAGTACTTTTTAAAATATGCAGTATTATTTCAAAATATGGAATAGTATTTCTTCTGAAATGTAGTAGTGAAACTTACATATTTGGAAGAACTTGAATTGCTTTTATGATGAAAAAAATTAAGAATATGAACGTATATCAATGTTTAATAGAACACAAATTGCTTAATTGAAAAAATAAATAAAACACATCATTTGACTTTATACTCACAGTGCAGTATAAAGATCCTGTATCATAGAAGTGTACACTTGAAACCTGTATGATCCTATTAAGCAATGCACCCCAATAAATTTATAAAAATACAAAAAAACATAAGGTATATGATGAATGACCCAGGAGCCAGTTTAAAGTGGCTTCCATTGGCTAATTTTGGAAAAATTTGAGCATCAAAATGAGCAACAGGAGTAGATTACATATCCCACTGAATAAAAAGAATTCATGAGTCCATATTTATATCACTCCATCTGTGACTAGCATTAGTATCACCACCACTACCCTACCACCAGTACTACTATTGGTAGTAGTAATGTTATTGAACCAGAACAGACACACACACACACACACAAACAAACAAACAAGGTTTCAGCTGCCTGTCACCACAAAAGCCAGCATTGTGAGGTAGGTGCTGATGCAAAAGGAGAAAGGTTTTTCTGAATGCTGAGCCATTTTGGAGGATGACAGACTTGTGTCTTGAGGCTTGTCTCCTCAAAACCCAGCTGTACTCATCAAGACTAGAACAAAAGGCAGTGCCCAGAGTTTCTCCTCCATTTTAAAGAACAATCCTTTGGAGCCTAAGGTAACAAGCTAAGTGGTCAGCCAGGTAGCTTGTCTTGTTCCCAGCTGGCTGGCTTCAAGCTCCCTCCTGGAGACTGCGTGTAGAGCCAATGTGGCCATGGCCATGTGACTGCTAGGTCATTGGTCAATGGAGAGGACAGTCCAGTGCACTGTCCCAATCAGCGAATGAGGAGCAAGAGAGATTCTTTGTTCACCTGGGGCTATATCTGTTTTGGGTGTGGAACAGGCCAGATACATTCCCAGAAAGACCAATTAACTTCCTAAATGTTCTGTGCTTTGGGTGAGTCCACCTCCCAACCAATACCTTCTTTCCCCAGGCAAGACTGTCAGGCTGCTTTGGTCCTGCACATCCCCTGCCACCATTCTGAATTCTAGGGTACATGTGCCTGCCTTCCCCTAGTACCCCCCTCAATCTGGTACCAGAAGGGCTGGGGCAAGAGCGTGTCCCTTTATCCAGTTGTTTTTCTAGCTTTTGGCATACCAGTGGGGAGGAGATCCTATCCATTCATTCCTCTAGCCCTTAGCCTGCTGGATCACCATCCATTCTTCATTCCAGCTTTCCAGTGGGTGCTTGGGCCCTGTGCATTCATATTTCCAGCTTTCAGCAGGCTCAGATAAGAAGCTCCCTCTGACCCCACCAGTCTGGGGGCTGCCTAGCTTTGCTGCTCTGGGGTCTTGGAGCCAGAGTGACTGTGGTGGCTTGGATAACACTCTGCTGCAGCCTGGCCCAACCATTGCTCCCACTGGGGGAGGTGTCACGCTGCAATTGTGGTGTCTAACAGAGTTCCCACTGCCTCTGGGATGGAAGGTCGCAGCTGGGATGCTGTTATCAACCAAGCCTCCAGGCTCCTCACCCCACCCACAGAGGTGCACCTCCCGTCCCTGCAGCTCCGCACAGTCTGCCCAGCATGGAGCTAGTTAACTCCCTGAAAAGGAGCAGGTGGAGGGTACGGGTTGTCTACTGGTAATAATAACACCTAAATGGAAAGAGTAAGGGAGAAGGACAAACTCATTTACAAGAAGAATGACAACTAATAAAGAAGTGTAAGAAATGAAAAAATAACCAATTTAAAACCAGCATAGTACTGATTCATGCAAAATTAAATGAAGTATGCCTAGGTCATTTTGTAACTATTGTTTGGCAATAGGTATTTACTCAGTTTCAAGACCCCGACAATTTGTTGTTGTATAAAGAGAAGTTTTTCCTTTAAACCACTTAACCAAGTAACCAAACTCACCATGAACAATGAAAAAAACTGACATCATGTGACATATAATATATAAAGCTCTGAAAAAGACAAAATATCACTTATGTAATATTCCTGTCTTTAACTTGATTTTATTCATGAAAAATTAAAAAGGTGAAATGAAATAAAAGCACATTTGCAAAACAGCTGGCTTGGGAGACTCAAATATCAATTTCATGAAAGATAAAATCAAAACACAACAAATGTGATGAGTATATGAGTATTCATTATGTCATTCTTTTCTGTGGAGTAAAATTTTTCAGCAGAAAATGTTGGGAAATGTATATGTCATTCTAAAAATTCTCATTCTAAGCGTCCTTAAAAGCCACCTATTTAAATTTTTTGACTTTTTAAAAAAATATGTAATTTATGACATAAAAATCTCATTTTAAATGAAAAAGAAATTTGGCTGAAAATAAAGTAATTTAATTTGTACAGATTTTAGAGTGATTTCATTTTATGTTGATTTTTATGAATTTATATTTTTGTAAAAAAATGTTTTTGTACTATGTGTCCTAGTTTTACTACCCTTTTTTCATATATTTATGTTTAGATTGTTATCGTGGGAATGGCAAAAATTACATGGGCAACTTATCTAAAACACGATCTGGACTCACATGTTCTATGTGGGACAAGAACATGGAGGACTTGCACCGGTGCGTAAATTTCTTTCTTACAATACATAGCATGTAATGATAATAGCAAATAGGTGTACTTAGGTAAGTCCATTGCTATTTCTTTTCATTACTTATATATGATCATAAACTAATAAAAACATTAGATTTTCATTCATGTAGCAAAATTTTAAATAAGAAGTTCAAGCCAGCCTGTATACATTTGGCATTTACTATATTCTCTGCTCTGATCGGTGCCATAGAGAACACTAACAAAGAGTGAGCATACATTTTGGCCCCATTTTTAAGGAGGATGCGGTCATATTGAGAGAATTGTTATATAACTTGATAAGATAGTGTATAATTAAGTGACAAATCTCATGTTTCATGGAGTACATTTTATTATTATGTTCTCATAATTGTTAATATTCACAAAAGTCAGTTCATTATCATTTTCATGTAAATACATACCTTAATAATATTCAACTAATTACTCAAAGCTTAGAAAGGCCAGTTTCCTTGTGTTAGCCTTACTTTGACATATAAAATTTTCTGTAATTCAAGGAATATATACATAATTGGAAAAAATCTATATATCTTACAAAAGTCGTTATTTTGACATTGGACATATTCTCAGAAAAATAAATTTTCTTCAGTTTAACCCTAGTGATAGTGTTAGTGTGTTTAAAATTACGAAATAAGTATAAGACATAGTTGTCACATAAAATCAACTTTTATTAAATATCCCAAATATATGTACTAGAATAAAAGGTAAAAGTTCAGTGTCATTTGATCAAGTACCTGGCTGCTCTATGTGAGTTGTCATTGTGCCTGGCCACTCTAACCCTTTGTGGAAGATAATGTCTGTACATGGGAATAAGAATTTTAGGACTCAGAGAAGTTGAGTCATTTTGCCTCCACTCCCACTTTAACTTTACAGCCTTTATTATCTTCCAAAATGTACTCACTAGTGGATAATTTACTTCACAAGTAGTCATAATTTTAAAGTAATACTCTCTAATGTAAATATGCATTTCACATCTCAAGCTGCACATGTACTTTTAAATTTTCTAATAGCTACATGTAATGAAGTAAAAATAAACAGGTAAGTTTATTTTTATTAATATATTTATATCTAAACGCTTTTCATTTTAATATGTATTCAATATAAAATTATTAATGAGATCTTTTACATTTTTATATCAAAGTTTCAAAATTGCGTGTATATTTACAACTACAGCACTGTTCAGTCTGGACTAGTCACATACCAATTTCTCAGTCACCCCATGTACCCAGAGGCTACTCTATTGAACACAGCAGCTGTAGGACTTCAGGCATATGCAGAATTCTGCCCTCACACATTTCACATTCTAGTATGTAATGTCAAAAAAAACAGCAATGCCAATACCATATTATAAAAATCATGAAAATAGCATATTTCATGGTGTGGGAATGCACGTAAGAGCCATCAAAGCCTTTGATGGTCAGGAAGACTTCCTGGGGAAAGGGACACTAGGTGGGACATAGGTGATAAATAGGAACTGATAAAAGGAAATATAAAAGGAAGAGTCCATCAGACAGAATGAATAGATTGTGCAAAAGACTAAAGACTGAATGTTTGAAAATCAGAAATAATTTTGGTAGGGTTGAAACAACGTAATTTGGCCACTGTCCACAGACAAGGCATTCTCCTGCAAGACCATAAAGAGGCCTGTAAACTGTGTTCACAAGTTTGGATTTTATCCTAAGCATTCAAAGGATTCATTAAAGAATTTCAATCAAGAATTGGATGATTAAGATTAAATGCTGATTTCAACATTGCTAGTTTTAAAATCATTTTTGGAAATACAATGGGGTGGATCTGGTTCTTAGGGACAGACTTGTGAGAGAAAATTGTACCAGCTCTGCCTTCAGTGAGGCAATGAAGGCTGGCAATGTCTCATCAGGAGGTTGACATTGTTACGGTACAAGTATTTACTCCACAGAAATCAGCAGGGACAATGTGTAAAGACTCCCCTCAGACACACCTCAGAGTGCCAGTTTTTAAACACTTGGCAGCATACCACTGGAAATATGTGATATTCATTTAGGTATTGCCATGGTTATAACTATCAATTCATTGTTTTGGCTTACTTTCGGAAATAGATAAAAATCACTTGCAAATAATTTGTAGGAAATTGATGGATGATTAAGTTGCACAGTACCATTTAGGTTATATACATAAATCCCAGAATCTGGTATGTAGTAAGTAATATATGTGCTTGCTGATGTCACTGCTCCAGAAAATGAACCTGAGTTTGAAAAGATGATCTGAGTCTCCATGCCCCAGCTCTTCCTAATTTTTTTAAATGACATATGAATTACATTCAAACAGGGTAATGATTAATAATCCAAAATGAATAGAGTTAGATGCATAGTTTTTATGACTTGGTTAGGATGGCCACTTGGAATTTGACTTAATTAATGCTATTCAAGTAAATATAAATATAAATATTGATGTTACATGAGCAGGTGTGGTCTTATAAAATAATTTACAATATTTTTGCTTTTCCTTTGTAATAAATTTAGTAAAGATGTAAAATATGAAAGGCCAAAATGTTACTCAGTTATCTTTCAAAAAAATCATGTTTCATAACTCTATTACCAGTGATACTTTTAGAGTTTATTTCATTAGCACATTATTATTAATTTTTTAATGTTTCTTCTTGTACTTTGACATAGTGATTTTGGTAGTGATGCTTCATATGCTTCGTGATCTTCTCTGTCATCTGCTCATTTTCTGGTAATGTTTCTCCATTTCTGTGCACAGGTGTGTTGTTAACTTGCCACTGTAATTGTTAAAGAGAAGGAAAGTCACAAAAACTTTAATCGTTTTATCTGTGTTAACTGTGCAGCCCTATTCTGTATCCCTGAGTTAGAGAACATGCTTCCAAGCTGTAAGAATGACAAAATAAATCTCAAACAAAATAACCAAGATTCATATCAGTTGAAGCTTGTGGTGTAACTATAATGAAAGTTGTGTACTAGGATATATCTTCTTGGTGACATTTTGTTTTTCTTGGACAAAATGAGCATCTTGTGATGTTCGGAGTTTGTTTATGCAGACATATCTTCTGGGAACCAGATGCTAGTAAGCTGAATAAGAATTACTGCCGGAATCCTGATGATGATGCCCATGGTCCCTGGTGTTACACGGGGAATCCTCTTATTCCCTGGGATTATTGCCCTATTTCTCGTTGTAAGTACATTTAATGATCTTGTTCAGGTGAAATATTTTAAATATATTGCATCTTCTCTAAACCAATACCTTCATGAGAGGTGAAAATAACATGGGAGGCCTGCGTCCGATCCCCAAATGAGAATGTACTCCGACAGCAATGCACACACACACTCATACAACTGTATTCATTTGTCATCTAGACAAGGAGACATTCTCCTGACCTTTTAAAGATTTTCCTTTCTCAGAAGATTCTCATTTGTAATCTAGAAGCAATAATTGGCATGGTTCTAGTATAACTGCCCTAGAAAGACCTCCCCATCACCATCACCAGTACTACCTATTCAGCTGCTGAACATAGCACAGCTCTCAGCAAACCCCCCAACCCACTAACTGTCTCCTTAGCAGACCTGACATAGTGGTGCTTCTGTCTTTTTCTTAGTTATTTGGCCCAAGACTAAGAAGCCTGGAGCATTCTATCCACTTCTGTGAGCCAAGGACAATTGTGTTACAAGTGTTAGTATGTAAAGTAAGAAGTATGTAAAACATATATGTCTGATGTACTTCATAGGAAAGAGCCTCTATATATCAATAAAAAGATGAGATAACAGCAGAAAGATGAAGAAAATGAATCCTCGAGAATAAATATAATGAATAAACAAAGGCATTAAAACTTAATTGTAAGAAAAATGAAATTATAAAAGCATAAGATATAATTTCTACCTATCAGGCTGGCAGATAAGAAAATGGTTGTTAATGGCCAATATTGGTGAGGGCTTGGGTTTTCAGCCTTGATAATAATAGCACTTTGTAGAGGGTAAATCTTGTGGGAGGCTGTCTTATGCATAATAAGATGCTTAGTAGTGTACCCAGTCTCAGTGCACTATATGTCAATAGTACCATTAATCCTTGCAGCCATGACAATAAGAAATATTTCCAGACATTGCCCCATGTTCCTTGGAGGGGGGGCGGGATACCCCCACTGAGAACCACTGATGTAGAGTAAGATATATTGAGATAGAAATATGTTCTCCACCTGTTATTGAGTGAAAAAGCCTTATTATAAAACTATGTAGTAGCAAGAGGCCATTGTTCTCTACTGCATTATCGCACAGCTCTGTGTTTATAGCAAACATATTTAAACACTGTTAACTACCTTCTTGTTTTAAAAGGACATGCTTTTATAAGTTTAGGAAGAGTCTGTTTTAAGAATGTATTTCTTGTGAGACAAGCCAGTGATAAGAACCTTTAAAATAATAGCAAAAGCACCTGCTTTAAGAACAGACATTTACACAATGGAATTCTATGCAGCAGAAAGAAAGAAGGAGCTCCTACCCTTTGCAACATTATGGATGCAACTGGAAAGCATTATGCTAAGTGAAATAAGCCAGGCAGTGAAAGATCAATACCATATGATCTCACCTTTAACAGGAACCTAAACAACAAAACAAAGAAACAAGCAAAATATAGTCAAAGACACTGCATTAGAGGATAGGCAGAAAGTGACCAGAGGAGAGAGAAGAGGGATTTTCGGGGGAAAAGGGGAAGGGTTTACAGGAACAAAGTTAAAAGACACATGTATAAAAACTAGGGGGAGAGTGGTAATGGGAGGGAAGTTGGGAGGGAGGGGTGGGTGGGC
>PVIA01016177.1:0-19952 GCA_004024845.1 Tonatia bakeri | reverse complement strand
GCAAGGACCTACATCCCAGATTGCTCTATCCAGCAAAGCTTTCATTTAGAATGGAAGGGCAGATAAAGTGCTTCTCAGACAAGGCCAAGTTAAAGGAGTTCATCATCACCAAGCCCTTATTATATGAAATGTTAAAGGGACTTACCTAAGAAAAAGAAGATTAAAAATATGACCAGTAAAAAAAAGTCATCAAATGGAGGGTTAGCAACAGGGAAGTAGGAGGAGGAAGGAGGGGGAAAAGATATAGAGAATAAGTAGCATAGACAGTAGGTAGAAAATAGACAGGGGGAGGGTAAGAATAGTATGGGACATGTAGACACTAAAGAACTTAGGACAAATGGACATGAACTAAAGGGGGGAATGTGGGTGGGAGGGGATGGGCAGGGTGGAGGGGAGTGAAAGGGGAAAATGGGCCAACTGTAATAGCATAATCAATAAAATAAAGAATAAAAAAACAAAAAATAGAAAATTACTCGTGTTTTTCCTCTTTATTTTGTTTTTATTTGAACCTATGTCATTTTAATCATTCTAAAAGGAATTGACAATTTTGTTAATGTAAAATAAAACTATTATTAACTTTTATTACAGATTCCTTTTGGTGAGTTTGGTGAGTTTGGAAAAAAGTTTGCAGAGATAATTTACCATTAAGTTAATTAAGTTACACTTGTAATAAATATGTTGTATACTTATTATTTTGTATTTTTCAGTAACTTTTTGAGTTATCATTGGATAATGTAGGAAAGGACTATTATAACAATTTTTAAATTTTTATTGTCATCAGTATAGTTCTTTTATATATTAATAACCTTTGAATAAAATATTGGATTGCTTCCAAAATAATTTTCTGTCATAAAAATCCATATTTTTTTTAATTTAAAAGACTTCTGTATTTTTTAAATTTTGCATCTTCTCTGTACTATTGTATATCTTGCTTATTTTTTATTTTTTAGGTATTGGAAGAAATTTCATGTTACCCTGAGAATAATGATGCAAAGGAACTAAAGCGTATTTTAACACAACCTCATTTCATGGTAAGTAACAAACTTCCACAGAACTAAAACCTTACTTTCAAAAGAAGTTTTTAATATTTTTTATTTTATTAAAGTACAGTTAGCATTCAGTATTATATTAGTTTCAGATATACATCATAGTGATTCAACATTTATATGCCTTATAAAGTGATCACCACGATGTCTAGTAACTGTCACCGTGCAAAGTTATTACAATATTATTGACATATTCCCTGTGCTGTACATTACATCCCCGTGGTTTATTTATTTTATAACTGGAAGTTTGTACATCTTATTCCCCTTTACCTTTTAAAAAAAGAAATATTTTGTAATCCTCATAAAACAACCATCTTCATCAAATACATTTTTATCCATATAATATCAGACTTAAAATTATAATACAAACTAATACCAAACACATTAAGATTCTTTTGTTTACTTTGTGTCACTGTTCTAAAGATGCTGTTTTTGAGGTGGTTCTTTAAATACCATGTGGCCATCAGACAAGGAATTTGCTTCTTACAGGGTAGTACTTAGGTCACTAGAACTGTTTATGTTACTTAAACCACAGAGAGCTCAAACTGGAGACAGTTCTCACTAATAAAAAATTCTCTGAACATAGGTGATATATTACAGTAATTACATCTCTTCACAGTGCAGAACTCATACTTTTCTTCATTCATTTCTACTATTTAAATGGGATAGCACCTGTATTTAGCCAATTATTTCAAAACTAAGTGGTTAAGAACCAAAGTAAATGAGATATCTTTCTATAGAAGGTTTATAAGTTGTCTACCTAACTGCAGTTCAAAAGCACGATTACAGATGGAAATTTATATTAAATGTAACATTTTTAAAACATTAGACACATCAGGTTCAAAAAACTATGGTACATTTACACAATGGAATTCTACGCAGTAGGGAGAAAGAAGGAGCTCCTGCCCTTTGCGACAGCATGGATGGGACTGGAGAGCATTATGCTAAGTGAAATAAGTCAGGTGGTGAGGGACAAATACCATATGATCTCACCTTTAACTGGAACATAGTCAACAAAAGAAAAAAGCAAACAAAATATAACCAGAGACATTGAAATTAAGAACAATCTAACAATAGTCTTAGGGGAGCAGGGAGGGGGCAATGGGAAGAAGGGTTTTCAGAAACTACTATAAAGGACACATGGACAAAACCAAGGGGGAGGGTGGAAGCAAGGGAGGGAGGGAAGTTCGGAGGAGGGAGGCAGGAGGGGAGAAAATACAGACAACTGTAACTGAACAATAAAATAATTTAAATTAAAAATAAAACATTAGACACAGCAGTGTATATGGAATACATGTAGAAAATGGAAAATCCAAGTGACTACCCTTTGGGAGAAAATCTGACTTAAAAGCTATGTTCTCTTTACTACTACGAGGTGAAATTTTAAAAATAACAGTAACAGTATAAGTGTATCATATCAGTGACTGTGAATTTTGACATATATTGTACTGTGCGATACAGTGTATTAAAACATTTACCTAGACATTGAAGTAGAATTTTTCCTCAAAGTGACCACCTAAGAAGAAACAATAATCATATTCACCCTAACTCTCCCACCCAAATATGAAAAACTGAAATCAAGTATAATCCTTGAGAATATTTGACTTGATTCCATATGGTAGCAGCACTCTCAAGTGAATTACAGGAAATCAGGTTCCAACTGTACCTGTTTGTATTCACCTGTGGAACATTCTAATACATGCTGGCCTACAGAAGCAGGTCCCATCACCAGTGAATGGGCACATGTCACCTCAGCTTGGTTGTTCTCATTGAATTTATTTTTTAAAGATTTTATTTATTTGTTTTTAGAGAGAGGAGAAGGGAGTGAGAAAGAGAGGGAGAGAAATATCAATGTGTGGTTGCCTCTCATGCACCCCCAACTGGAGACCTGATCTGCAACCCAGACATGTGCCCTGACTGGGAATCGAACCAGCAACCTTTTGGTTCACAGGCCAGTGCTCAATCCACTGGCATGTAGGCATGAGTCAGGGCTGAATTTATGATGGTATTTAATAGTTGTTATTATCCGTTGCACAGACCAAGAAAATGAAGAAATTCCATGCCTTACTAGTCTCCTCAAGTTTGATAAATCACAATGTCAGGAGTTAATTATCCTTACATAATATTATCTTGTTCCCTGATTGTTTCATATATATAAGCTATGTTTCCTCATATTGTAATTAATTCCCCTTTAGCCATCATGTCTTATATAGTGTAAAAGTGTGGTTAAAGCTGTAGGTTCAGATGGGTCTGGGATTGAACTCCAGCCTTGCCACCCTCAACTCTGAACTCTGACTCTCTGAGCCAACCTTATGAAGTTGGAATAAGAATTAAGTAGATGATATATCTACCATTCTTAGCACAGTGCCTGATACATGCTTGACGCCTAATAAATGTTAGTTAATGAACATTATTAGTTACTCCATAGTGTCTTATCATGTGTAGGGTATATAGTATTGTTCTCAGCAAAACTGAATAGGTTAGGAACTTGCCCGTTTGCCAATAGGTTAGCCTCACCTCAACTGTTCTGTGCAATGTATTTTCCATAGATACAAATCTGAACATTTTTGATAGACATGTCATTCTATAAATTGCTGAATGACTTCAGCTCAAGTCAAAGAATGACCATTTGAGACCAGTAAATCTTTCAGATTTGATGTAAGCTAAATGAAGAAATTAACATATACCCAAATAAGAGCCTTTTTAAGGCTAAGGTTTTATTTCAAAATCATTAATGTTCAGACACCTCCATGTCTCACAACTTACCTACCTTCAAAGCCTTGATTATTTTGTTTTTCTGAAGTCAGAGAGAAGTTAATGTGTGCATTGTTATTAGTATATATTTTCAGAAATAATAAAGTTATAATTTTTGAATACCTAGCTAGATGCTTAAAAGACATTTTCATTCATTTATCAAATATGTAATTGCCTACTATGTCCCAGGCACCACACTAGGCACCAAGGATAGTGGTAAATAGGACAAATAAGGTCCCTGCCTTCATGGAACTTCCATTCTAGTGGGGGTGGTTGTGAGGATACATAGGTGAGCTAGAGACAGATAGTAAGCAGGAAAACTAACAAGATAATTTCATATAATGATAATAACTATGAAGAAAAGAAAGGATAATGGGGTAGAGATGATAGTAAAGTGGGAGCTACTTTTAGATAGTCAAGGGAAAGCCCTTATGAGGAGTTAACACCTGAACTAAGACTTGTTATGAGAAAGAACGAGCCTTCTGAATGGGCAAGCCTGGGGAAGAACAAAAGCAAAGGCCCAGAGGCAGGAAGGAGCTTTGTAGAGTCAAAGGACAGAAGGAAGGCCATTGTGGCTGGGACATAGTGAAAAAGGAAGCAAGTGGTACAAGAAGAGCTAGAAGATAGGTCCTTCCAGGCCATGGTAAGGAGTCTGGATTTTCTCCTGATTGCTGTAGGATGGCACTGAGTGATTGCAAGCAGGAAAATATTATCAGATCTGTGTTTTAGAGGTTGCTGGGCCTGATGTATAGATAATGGACTATAGGGAGATAAGAGTTAAAAGAAGGCCAATTCAGAGGCTGCTGTGAGAAGTGGTAGAGGCTTGGAGAAAGATGGGGCTAGTGGAAAATGGACAACTTGAGATTCTTCATCACAGATGGTTGACTATGACAGGACTTGCTGATGGATGGGATGTGAGGTGGTATGATTAACCCCTTTTATACTTCACAGAGGAAATTGTGTCCTTGAAAGGTAAAGGGGCTTACTTGAGGTCACCTACATAGTAAGTGGCCTCCATGCAGTTCAAAATACAGATCTTCCTGGCTCCAAAGCCCATGCTCTTAAAAGTGTGTTGACATTTGGAACACACTTGGTTCCAGATGGTTGCCAGATGGAAGGGAGTTTGGGGGGATAGGTGAAAAAGGTGAAGGGATTAAGAAATACAAGTAAGTTGTTACAGAATAGTCATAGGGATGTAAAGTACAACATAAGAAATATAGTCAAAAATATTCTACTAACTATGCATGATGTCAGATGGGTACTAGATTTATAGGGATGATCACTTAGTAAGTTATGTAATGTGCATACCTGAAACTAATATAATAATGTATGTCAACTCTAATTGAAAAATCAAAAAAAGATATTTAAAAATTGCAGAAACTTTCTATCTTATAAACATTGTAAAATCATGGTTTCAAAATCTTAGTATTTTTAAAGAAATATTAATAGCTAAAGGGAAATATTTTAATGCTTATAATATGTTGTTATTATGCCAAGGTTTGAGAGTTATTCTTATTCTAAATATAAATTATATTTATAATTTCACAGTTACACGTTTAATTATCTGGCTTTTCCTTTGTTTTCTGATCACTGAAACATGAGGATTTCACATTGAGTTACCTGAGACTTACAAATGCAGATACTTGTAAATATTTACAGTAATTCAAGGAAGAGTAAGTGTAAATTTAAAAGATTATTTAAAATCTGTACCTTAAAGGTCATGAAAAAAATATTATCACACCAGTCCCTTTTTTAGTTATTCCATTTGAAAGACTGATTTTTTAAAAAGAAGAGATCTAGCCCTGGCTGGCCGTAGCTCAGTGGATTGAGCGTGGGCTGCGAACCAGGCATCGCAGGTTCGATTCCCAGTCAGGGCACATGCCTGGGTTGCAGGCCATGTCCCCCAGCAACCACACATTGATGTTTCTCTCTCTCTCTCCCTCTCCCTTCCCTCTCTAAAAATAAATAAATAAAATCTTTAAAAAAAAAGAAGAGATCTTCTGGTTTTTGCAATTGTAAAATATAAAACAGTAAAGATAAAGACGAATATTAATAAAGTTAATACTTTAATTTTTGTCTTTAAGATATCAGATATAGAACATAAGTTTTTAAAAGCAAATTTGTATCATACTTTCCAAAAAAACAAAATGGTTAAAATCACCTTAGGTTGTCATGAAATTTTCATTAAGAGGTAAATTTTATGATTTGTAATTAAGAAGCCAGAGGAGCCCTGGCCAGATGGCTCAGTTGGTTGGGACATTGTCTAGTACACCACAAGGTTGCTGATTTGATCTCTGGTCAGGGTGCTTGCCAGAGGGAACTGATTGATGTTTCTCATATTGATGTCTTTTTCTTTCTCTCTCCCTTTCTCTATCTCTCCCTCTTACTTTCCCTCTCTTCCTCTCTAAAATCAATAAACATATCCTCAGGTGATAACTAAAAATAAAAGAAGCCAGAGGAACTATTTTTTGAACCTGAAATTAGTATTGTTTTCTATTCATTTAAAACTAGTCAAATTTTTTTTACTCTCATCTGAAGTTATTAGCTGTCTTGTCCATATCCTTACAGTGCAAAAAAATGAAAGTGTTTCTTTCCTATTACATAATTCTTATGTAATTAAAAATAACAGCTATTTCAGCTTAGTAGCAATTGCTCAGTCATCCCTCATTACATATTTGAAGAAAAATATTCAGACTTTGATTTTTCTGCCCTGGCCAGGTGGCTCAGTTGGTTGGAGCATTGTCTCATATACCAAAAGATTGCGGGTTTGATTCCTACTCAGGGCACATACCTAGGTTGCTGGTTCGATCCCCAGTCAGGGCACATATGAGGAGCAACTGATCAATGTTTCTCTCTTACACTGATGTTTCTCTCTCTCCCTCCTTTCTTTTCACTCTAAAATCAATAAAAACATATCCTCGAGTAAGACCAAAAAAAAACAAACAAACAAAAAAACCTCTGATGTTTTGTGGGGTTTTCTGGCATACTCTTTTAATGACTTTTTTAAAACAATCTGTTGCCCTGGCCAGCATGGTTCAGTTAGTTGAGCATCATACTGCAGACCAAAAGGTTGCTGGTTCAGTTCCTGGTCAGAGCACATGCCTGGGTGGTGAACCCTGTGCCCTGCCCCTGTTTGGGTGCTTGCAGAAGGCAGAAGGCAACCAATCGATGTTTCTCTCTCTCTTTATTCCCTCCCTTCCCCCCTTTCTAAAATAATTTTTTTAATTTTTTAAAAACAAAAATCTGTTAAGAGGCCCCTTGTTTTCTGTTTACATATACATTGGGGCTTTGTGTTGAGTTTTATTTTGTGGTAGCAGTCTTTTACAGTGGCAAATCGTGGTTAATATCAACTATGTCTTTATATGATGACATATTTAAGCATTTTTCTTTTAAACTCCAATTTGGGCAACTTTTTGTGATTGTGTCTTTATCCTTCCTTATAAATAGTACATTAAAATACAAGTGTTTGCTTATATATTTAAAAGGATAAATGGAAATAATTTGCAAAAAGCAGTGTAAACACTTTCTCCAACTCGTGTAACTGGCATTATAACCTGATGAAAGCTTGGTTCTCTGTATACCTAGCTCTATGTGAGGATCATATCCTCCAGTCAACAAAACATGTTTTTAAAAATTCACTAATTGTGGCCCGAGCTGGTGTGGCTCAGTTGGTTGAAGCATTATCCTATAAACCAAGAGGTCATGGGTTCAATTCCTGGTCAGGGCACATGCCTAGGTTGTGAGTTCAGTCACAGTTGGGACACGTACTAGAGGCAACCAATCAATGTTTCTCTCCCTCTCTCTCTCCCTCCCTCCCTTCCCCTCTCTCTAAAATCAATAAGCATGTCATTGGGTGAGGATAAAAAAAATAAAACAAAATACAATAAAGTTCACTAATTATGGAAGACAGCTATAATTGATACAGTTAATTTAAGCAGATGAAGTTTTTCAGTTTGTCTATTATTGATTTTTGCTTTCTGCCCTGTGTTAGTCTCTTAAGTGGCCATAATTAAACCAGAAAAATGGGCATTTACCCACATAGCACAACCTCCACACTTGGGCTCAGGATACCAGTGCAGGCTGTAGTCAGGTAGTGGTCAGAAAGCCAAGATCCCCAGGGCCGTTGTGGAGCACCTCACCCAGACTCCAGTTTCAACCAGCCCTCTGAAATCTTGGAAATATTTGCCGTTTCCTTTAGAAACCCAAATACATATATGGCTTCAAGCACATGCTCTGTTAATAACAAATCAACACCATCTTCTTTGTAATTTCACTGCATTGTTACTTTATTTTTGCCTCATATACATGGCTTAAAATTAAAATAGCCAAGTCATAACTTTGATAAGCCTTTTAATTAAATAACTTAATTTGAGATGCTAAGAGTAATATTTTCAAAGCGATTTTAATTGCATTTCATTATCATGAGGTATTTCATTATTACACAAATCACAGATTAAAACAGAACTGTATTTATAGTTAGCACACAAGAAAATATAATCAGTATAAAGCTCCAGACATACCGATAGTCAGCTATAAAATTCTTTTTAAAGTAGAAATGTCCAAATATTCATGTGTCTTAAAAACTTTTTTGTGATGGCATCAAAAGCACAGTATGTAGGAGAATATTCGCTTTTAGGGAAACAAGGGCTATTTGTTATCCAATTCTACCAGGATGACATATGCAGATATCAATATAAAGAAATCACTTTTTCTTTGTTAACAGGCTTTGCAAAAGGAAGTCATAATGATAATTGTCAATTTATCTTTCATTTAGTCAGGTGCTCCAAAAAGTAGAAATGAATAAAATTATCAGGTAGAATTAGATTTTGAGCTCTGTGTCATGTGATAATTTTGGGAAAAAAAATTTTCAGGTACACGTGTGTTTTTATTTATTTTACTAAGTCATATGTTATAAATTATCTTTATCCTTTGGGTTATATAACAGTTATTGTTAATACTATCAATGAAAGATACTTGCTCAGCACACCAATTATTGCACTGTTTATTTTTTCATTTGTTTCCATTTTAAGCCCCAGCACAAATTTGCCATCTGTATTTACAGATGATTCTTTCTGCTAAATAATTTGAAATTGCATTATGTCAGCCTTTATTTGAACAAGTTAGTTGGTACTTTCTTATAGCAACAGACAATACCTCTAACCCAGGTAATCAACAAACACATGCATTCATTGATGTACTCATTCATTCATTCGTTCATTTCTTAATTTATCATGATTATTTGTCATAAAGAAACCAGGGTATAGTTGTATCTAGGTATAATGGGCTATGAGTCCTCCGTACATGAGATATACCTTTAAGAGGCAAAGAATAATTTTATGTATATTTATAGAATAGATTTCTGCTGGAATAGTGCTACTATTAATATTGTACTTTCTTCATAAAATACTAGGCCTTACTTCAGACTCATGACGTAGTGGCACATGAAGTTTACAGTGATGAAGCATTGAGGGTCACACCTCCTCCCACTTCTCCCTATTTAAATGGTGATTCTCCAGAGAGTGCTAACGGAGACATGGATATGGAGAATGTGACCAGAGTTCGGCTGGTTCAGTTCCAAAAGAACACAGATGAACCAATGGTAAGTAGGGAAACAAAGTTTTCTATACTTTCATAAAATGACAGCATGAGTTAGAGCAGCTAACTTCAACCTATACTACTAGTAGGTAGGAACAGAAGGAGGGCATGAATAGTTTTAAAGAAATCAGTTTCCAGATCCTCACTGTGGGGGGACAGGCATCCCCCACTGCTGCCCAGAATTGTTGTGATGACATCATGCACATTGATTCTCCTTCCCACCTCTTCTTTCAGAATTGCTCTTCAGCCCTGACTGGTGTGGCTTAGTTGGTTGGGCACTGTCCAGCAAAGCTAAAGGCCATTGGTTCAACTCCCAGTCAGGGTATGTGCCTGGGCTGTGGGTTCAGTCCCAGGTTGGGGTGTGTACAAGATGCAACAAATTGATATTTCTCTCTCATATCCATGTTTTTCTTCCTCTTTTCTCCCTCCTTTCCCCTCCTTCTAAAAATAAATAAAAATAAAAATCTTTTAAAAGAAGGAATTGCTCTTCAGCTTTACCAAAAAAGGAAAAAAAAAGAAGAATATATACCAGTACATTACCCCAGAGTGTGAAAACATCTAGGGCAGCAAAAAAAGGAGAGACATTTTGAAATATTGGTATTGGTTTTGAAAAAGTGAGCAGGGTAGTTCGGTTGGTTGGAGTATCATCCCAATACACCAAGGTTGCAGATGCAGTCCCTGATCAGAATCAACCAACTAGTACATAAATAAGTGAAACAACAAATCATCTCTCACCCTGTTCCTCTCTTACTCTAAAGTCAATAAATAAATAAAAAATTGTTTTAATATCCATGCTTTAAGGACTTCTGGCCACAATGGAGGCATAGCTAGATATACTTTGCCACCTCGTACAAACAAAAGAAGGACAACAACAAATTTAAAAACAAAAAATAACCAGAACTGCCAGAAAATTGAACTGTATGGAAGTCTGAAAACCAAGGAGTTAAAAAAGACACATTCATCCAGACTGGTAGGAGGGACAGGGAGGACATGCAGCAAGGCAGCAACTGGAGAACCAGGGTGGTCCCACATTTTCATGCAGATAAACTGGGAGGAACAACTGGGGAGCAAGACAGACCACGCAACCCAGGATTCCAGCATAGGAAAACAAAGCCTCAAAAACCTCTGGCTGTAAAAACCTGTGGGGGGTGTGACAGCAGAAGAAACTCCCAGCCTCACAGGAGAATACATTGGAGAGACCCACAGGGTCCTACAACATACACAAAACCACCCACCCAGGAATCAGCACCAGAAGGGCCCAATTTGCTTGTGGGTAGCAGGCAAAGCAATTGAAAACCAGCCCAGAGCAAGCGGCATTGTTCCCTCTCTGGCCCCTCTCCTACATTTAGTGCCACAGTGCAGTGACGTGACTTGCCCTGCCCTGGTGTATACCTAAGGCTCTGCCCCTTGATAATAACAGGTGCAGCAAGACAAAAAAAAATATGGCCCAAGTGAAAGAACAGATCAAAGCTCCAAAAATAGAACTAAGCACTGAAGAGATAGCCAACCTATCAGATGCACAGTTCAAAACACTGGTAATCAAGATGCTCACAGAAATAGTTGAGTATGCTCACAAAAATAGAGGAAGAAGTGAAGGCTATACAAAGTGAAATAAAGAAAAATATACAGGGAAACAATAGTAACAGGAAGGAAACTGGGACTCAAATCAGTGATTTGGAACAGAAAGAACAAATAAAGATTCAACCAGAACAGAATAAAGAAACAAGAATTTAAAAAAATAAGGAGAGGCTTAGGAACCTCCAGGACAATTTTAAATGTTCCAGTATCCAAACCATATGGGTGCCAGAAGGAGAAGAGGAAGAGCAAGAAATTGAAAACTTATTTGAAAAAATAATGAAGAACTTCCCCAATCTGGCAAAGGAAATAGACTTCCAGGAAGTCCAGGAAGCTCAGAGAGTCCCAAAGAAGTTGAACCCAAGGAAGCACACCAAGGCACATCATAATTACATTACCCAAGATTGAAAATAAGGAGGGAATCTTAAAAGCTGCAAGAGGAAAGAAGACAGTTACCTACAAAGGAGTGCCCGCCCATGAGACTGTCAGCTGATTTCTCAAAAGAAACCTTGTAGGCAAGAAGGGGCTGGAAGGAAGTATTTCAAGTCATGAAAGGCAAGGACCCACTTCCAAGATTACTCTATCCAGCAAAGCTATCATTTAGAATGGAAGGGCTGATAAAGTGCTTCCCAGATAAGGTAAAGTTAAAGGAGTTCATCATCGCCAAGCCCTTATTATATGAAATGTTAAAGGGACTTATCTAAGAAAAAGAAAATGATCAAAAATATGAACAGTGAAATGACAGCAAACTCACAACTATCAACAACCAAACCTACAAAAAAAAAAAACAAAAAACACTAAGCAACTACAACAGGAAGAGGATAACATGGAAGGTTATCAGTGGGGAAGGTGAAGGGGGAGAATGAGGGAAAAGGTACAGGGAATAAGAAGCATAAATGTTAGGTACAAAACAGACAGGGGGTTGTTAAGAGTAGTATGGGAAATGGAGAAGCCAAAGCACTTATATATGTACAACCCATGGACATGAACCAAGGGCAGGGAATGCTGGAGGGAGTGGGTGGTGCAGGGCGGAAGGGAATAAAGGGGAGAAAAAATGGGACTACTGTTACAGCATAATCAATAAAATATATTTTTAAAAAATAAATATGCATGCTTTAAAAAAAGATAAAGTAAATGTCTAATGTGTTAAAATAATCCTTTTATAAGTCTCACAGTTTTCAGATCTTTTACTTCAAACGAATTTAAAACAAGACTAATTAGGAAGACATTCAAAGAATTGAATAATGTTGCTAAAATAAAATGGACCATGCAATTACTCACTTCTAAGGAATTCCATCCATGGAAGGAATTTCATTCACATCTACTTATTTAATATGAATTAATTTTCTCAGTGCTTAGGAATAGCATTGAAATAGAATTGATGCTGACCTTTTTACCTCATTCTCATAGAATTAACACAGATTGGGAAAATCAAAAAAGGCCCAGGGTATGTAGGGCAGAGCAGAGACCATCCAGACAAACCAAGGAGTATGTGCTGAAATATGGAAGTAAACAGGCTGTTAGCATAATTTCAGAATGGAAAGAAGGAACCATGACTGGACTGTAGAAAACAAGGTGAGTGGCAGGAACAGGACCACACAAATGTTGAAAGACATGTTATGGATTTTATTCTTTACCTTAAAAACATCAGGAAGCTATTGAAGAGTTTTAAGCAAGGAGATAAGAGCAGACTTTTATTTGAAAAATCAGTCGGAGAATGGATTAGAGGGGAACAAGAGTGGATATGTGGGGAGATGATGGAACTGTGAACTAGAAGGATGGATATCAAATGGAACGAAGTAAAAAGATTTAACAAAAAAGTAAAATCAATAGACCTCGATAATGTATTGACAATGGAGATGAAGGAGAAGCAAGTATTAAGGCTGACCCTAAACTTAGGTTTTCACAACTGGATAGACAATGATGCTACCTACTGAGATGAAATATTGGGAAAGTTCCAAGTTTTGGGGAGGAATCATATCTGCAGTGAAAAAATCAAATTTAATGCATTCATATCTTTTTCTTAGAGCATAGAAAAGGAATATTGGGATATATATAGAAAAACAAATTACCTATTTAAGAAGGTTGCCCAGTTGCTCTCCAAATTAAAGGAAGAGTTACAGAGCAGTGATTCTGTGACTGCAATTTCCAGAGAGCCCTCAACTGTAGACATTTCAGGTTATAATTCTCACTTACTGTTCTTTGCCAGTTGTACTGTATTGTCCCAGCACTTATAGCAGGCAGGGGGCATGCAATAACCCCTTTTGGTGTTCTCCAAGCAACACATTGGCTTAAGAGCATGGGCAGTAGCAGTTTTGGGGGAACTTGGGCAAATCATTTTATGTCAGTTGACCTCAATTTGTCCATATTTTGTTTAGCAAGTATTGCCAAAAGCATACCTAACTAAATGATCCCCAAGATCCCACCCAGCCATGAAAGTCCAATATTCCATTCATTCACTTTACATATTCATTCATTCATTTAGCATATGTTTGTTAAGTGCCTACTATGTGCAGATAACTATATTAGATGCTACTGACATAGTGGCAGATAAGACATGGGCCCTTTCCAGAGGTTACTTTCCACAGGGTTGCCTATATTGAACAAGCAGATATGTAGTTTAGCACAGTTTATTTAACAAGAACTGTTGTGATTCAGCTATAGAAGAGAAAAGGCTATGTCAGAGAGGCAGGGTGAAGGGGTGATGAGCCAAGCAAAGCAGACAGGATGATGAAATTGACCACAAGAAGGTGGCCCAGAAGTGTCTTATGATCATCATGCTCTAAAGCAATCCAGTGACAGTTGCTTGGTCTTTTATGTGAAAGCTGACTGTGTAGAAACATAGACTGAGTAAAAGTATAGAAGTGCATCCCTGAGTTACTCTTTTCAGAAAATATAAAATGGCCTTGAATCTCCCCTAAATCTCCTTAGAGAAGCTCTTCTCTCTTCTGTCTTCTATGATCCTAGAAAAGGTGTGTGTATTTCTTCTCTTGTTGACTGCTTGCCATAAAAATCAGAATTATTTTATGGAAAATGTGTATATTCATAATATAGTTCTCTATTACATTTAATATAGCTTCATTTGCTTGCTTAGTTATCTTATTAAAAGCATTATATTACTATGTAACATATACCCATATGATCTGTTTGCTTTTTCAAACTTCTGCAATGTGTCCAACTATGCTAGGTTTACCCTCCAAGGATGATATACTCCCATTACACCCTTGTTTTCTCATTTGTAACATTGCACTTCTGATTACTTCTTTATTGATTGGGACTCCCTTCATTGCAGGTGATAAAGACCAAACTTGAACTAGCTTAGACAATAGGGGAAAGACTTACGTAAACAAGGAAAGGCCAGGAATTTACCCCAAGCTGAGATAGGTTCAGTAATAGGCACCCAGCCCAAGCTGGGCCAGTTCTTTCCCTAGAATTTGGGAACTTGGGAACAGTGAGGACACGAGTCAATTCCTCTCTGCAGGGAAATGTATGGGGCAGAGAAAATAATGAATGTTAACTTCATTTGGTTTCAGGTGAACTTACCCTAGCCATGATAGACCTGTCTGTCTCATTTACTACTGTACCTAGCAGAGTATCTGCCACATGAAGGTTCATGGTAATGTTGATTGAATGAATTCATGGAGTTAGTAATTTCAAAGATGGAACCTCCATCATATTATCATTTCCCTTATGAAATTAGATTTACCTTACATATTAATTTACAACATTTTCCAAGAACACCTCCCTCGGTAATGATACATGCTGACTGAAAGTATAAGTGGGAAATGAAACATGCCTGCCACTTGTAAGAACTACAAAATAGGAACCATGCAAAGTTACATTTTGTAGAATTGTACAAATTAAGACAGTCCAGATTATAAAATCTCAACTATTTTATGAAGTTTTCTAACAGAGTGTTATTCTGCAGTGAAGAAGATAAGACAGAGTCCCCCTACCCTTAATCATCTCAAATGCAAGATCAGCTTTCACCAAGGGCACTTATTAAAAATGTAGATTTCTTGGTTCCATTCCAGACTTCCTGACTCTAAACCCAAAGAGTGAGTTTAAAAATCAATATTATTTAAAAGGCCCCTGTGTGATTCTTAGAATCAACTGTGTAGTGCAAAAATACATTTATGAAAGCTTGTCTTATAGTGGTGACTAATTAGAAAACCAAAAGTAATCTATTCCGTAGTATAGTATTGTGGCGTCACATATGTGCAGTTTATACTTCTGGGCCAAAATGGATTAACAGGAACCAGATTTACCCTTTCACCTAAAATAATAGTTCTCAAGATATTGAACATCAGGCAATAAAGAACAGTAATCCCTAAGAGACAGGAAGCAAACGAGATGAATCCTATTATTGCCCAATCTTACTGACTTGAGAGAGTTCCCAGGCCACAGCACAAGGAGGTATAATTGATGCAAAGCAGGCAGACTCCCTGAACTAAGGAGATAGAACTGAAAGTCTGGGAATACCAAGGCACCTAAACTTCATAGGAAAGAGTACTGAAGAAAAAAGAGCTGCACAGAGAGAGAACCTCAGAGATCTATAGAGAGTCGTCCTCAAGTATTCTGAATAATAATCAGCACATTTATGAGAGGAAACTACCCAGAGCTAAGGAAAGACCATCCAAAAGGATTAGAGAGAACATTGCCCAACACTGACTGCCCATTCCCAACCACCAGACTGGAAAAACCAATTTGTGGGGCATTGTGTAGAGTGCTCAGGAAGGTCTTGCCTCAGTAATGAGGTATACAGATGTAAAATTACTCCAGACCTGCCTAACAAAGTATGAAAGGAAGACCCAAAGGATCGAACTAATTTTAAGTAACTGAACTACATCCCAGAAGAAAAGCTTAAGAATATTTATAAGAATAAAAAAAATACCTAGCATGGAACAAGATAAAATTTACAATATCTGGCATCTAATCAAGGATTACGAGGCAAGGTAAGAGATGGGAAAATGTGACCTATAATGTGGAGAATAATCAATCAAAACTGACATAGAACTGACAAAGATATTTGAATTCACAGAAAAATGCACTATGGGATTAATGGCAGATTAGACATTTCCAAAGAAGATATTAGTGAATTCAAAGACAGAAAAATAATTATCTAAAATAAAGAGAAAAAAATAATTTTAATAATCAGTAATGTAAAAACTCTGCATAGTACCAGGTGGATACTAGAAATATTGGGGGAAACACTTTATAAAATATATGATTGTCTAGTCACCTGAAACTAATACAAAATAATGAATATCAACCTGAATTGAAAAGTAAAAATTTATAGAAAAAGAATTTTAAAAACTAAAAGTATCACTGAGCTGTGAGACAATTGCAAGCATGTTAATTAACAGGAAAAAAAATTAAAGATATAATGGCTAAAAATGTTCCAGGCATTGGAATATTTTCATTGATGAAAACTGTAAAACTGCAGTTGCAACAACCACAATGAAGCACAAATACAAAGAAAACAATACCAAGTTGCATCGTAATCAAATTGCTTAGAACCCATGATTAATAGATCTTAAAAACAGTTAGTGGCTGTTAAAAAAGAGAGACATGTTACATACAGGGAAACAAAGATGAGGATGAAATTAGATGCCTTATCAGAAATAGTACAAATAAGAGCAATGTCTTTAAAGTACTGAAAGTTTAAAACAAAACTCAATTTACAATTCTAACTCCAGCAAAGGTATCTTTTAAAAGGTAAAATAAAAACATTGTCAAACATACCAAAACAAAAAATTCAGTAGACTTACAGTATAAGAAATGTTAAAGGACATCTTTATCATTTAAATCTCTTTAAAAGATAATTGGCAGCCCTGGCTGGTGTGGCTCAGTGGACTGAATGCTGGCCTGCAGTTCGTATTCCCAATCAGGGCACATGCCTGGGTTGCAGGCCAGGTTCCCAGTTGGGGGACGCACAAGAGGCAACTACACATTGGTGTATGTCGTTCTCCCTCCCTTCCCTTCTCTCTAGAGATAAATAAATAAAATCTTTTTTTTTAAGATAATTGGCATCCCTGGCAAGTATAGATCAGTTGACTGTGCATCATCCCTCAAATCAAAAGGTTGACAGTTTGATTCCCAGTCAAAGCACATGCCTGGGTTGTGGGTTCAGTCCCCATTTGGGGTAGGTATGAGGGACAGCCAATCAATGTTTCTCTCCCTCACTTTCTCCCTCCCCATCTCTCTAAAAATAAAATCTTTTAGAAACAAGATAATTGGCAGTTAAATAAAAATAATAGCAGTATGTTTGGGGTTTATAACATAAAAGTAATGTGTATAACAGCAGTAGCACAAAGGTCAAAAGGAAGGAAGTGGAAGTACATTATTATAAGGCTTTTATACTATTAGTGACATGGTATAATGTCACTTGAAGGTAGATGGTGTTAAGTTAAAAATGTATGCTATAAACCCTAAAGTAATCACTAATAAAATAAAACAGAATTATAGCTAATATGACAACACAGGAGAAGAAGTAGAATAAAAATAAATTAATCCAGAGGGGGAAGGGATATAATGGGAAAAACAAGGAAGAATCATCAAGAAACATGTATAAAGAACACATGGACAAAGCCAAAGTGGGGTAGGATTGAGGGTGGGGTAGGATTGGGGTAGGTGGGGGTGGGTAGGGCAGAAGGGAGTAGCGGCAGGAAATGGAGACAACTGTACTTGAACAACAATTTTAAAAAGGAAAAAAAAAGGTTGGGCCCAAAGAGGACCATACCAAGACACATCATAATTAAAATGCCAAATGTTAAAGAGAGAATCTTAAAAGCTGCAAGAGAAAAGAAGTTATCTATCGAGTTCCCATAAGACTGTCAGCTGAGTTCTCAAAAGAAATCTTGCAGGCAAGAAGAGGCTGAAAAGAAGTATTCAAAGTCATAAAAGGCAAGGACCTTCATCCAGGATGACTAATCCAGCAAAGCTATCATTTAGAATGGAAGGACAGATAAAGTGCTTCCCAGACAAGGTAAAGCTAAAGGAGTTCATCATCACCAAGCCACTATTATTTGAAATGTTAAAGGGACTTATCTAAGAAAAAGAAGATCAAAACGCCCTGGCTAGTGTAGTTCAGTGGATTGAGCGCGGGCTGCAAACAAGGCATCGCAGGTTCGATTCCCAGTCGGGGCACATGCCTAGGTTGCAGGCCATGTGCCCCAGCAACCGCACACTGATGTTTCTCTCTCTCTCTCTCCCTCCCTTCCCTCTCTAAAAATAAATAAATAAAATCTTTAAAAAAAAAGAAGATCAAAACTATGAAAAATAAAATGGCAACAAATTGACAACTATCAACAACTGAATCTAAAAAAACAAACCAAGCAAACAACCAGAACAGGAACAGAATCATATCTATAGAGATCACTTGGGAGGCTTATCAGCTGGGAGGGGGAAGGCAGAGTATGGGGAAAGGTGCAGGGATTAAGAAGTATAAATTGGTAGGTACAAAATAGACAGGGAGTTGTTAAGAACAGTATAGGAAATGTAAAGCCAGAGAACTTATATGTATGAGCCATGGACATGAACTAAGGGGAGAAGGATTGCTGGAGGGAATGGGGGTACGAGGAGGGCGGCTAAGGGGGGAAAATTGGGACAACTGTAATAGCATAATCAATAAAATATTTTTTAAATAGAGAAAAATCAATGACCTTTCCTTTGAGAAGATCAGGGTGATCAGTGAGAAAAAAGACTAATTACCAATACCATGCATTTGAGAAGCAACATTATTACAAATTCTACAGATATAAAGAGGATAATAAGGAAATAACCTTATTCCTACAGATAATAATTCTACAGATATAAAGAGGATAATAAGGATAACCTCATGTTAGTAAATTCAACCACTTAGATAAAACGGGTAAATTCCTGGGAACGCAAAAACTACCAAAACTCATTTAAGGAGTAAACAGTTGCCCTACACTATTTAAAAGTTAAATTTGTAGTTAAAAACAGTGCCTCAGAGAAAACTCCAGGCCAAGATTGTTTAAAGAGATAACACCAGGGACTTCTGGTCAAGATGGGAGCATAGGTAAACTCGACTCACCTCCTCATATAACCACGTAAAATTATAACTAAAATATACAACAACCATCACTCAGAACTGTCACAAATTGAGTTGAATGGAAGTCTGACAACTAAGGAATTAAACCACATCATCCAGATTGGTAGGAGGTGTGGAGATGCAGAATAGGCTGGTCCCACACCCACAATTGGTGGATAAAAATTTGCGGGAGATATCTTGGGGGCGAGGAGTCCCAACCCCACACTAGGACCCCCAGCCCAGGGTTCCAATGCCAGGAACATAAGACCTCATAACTTCTGGCTGCAAAAAACAGCAGGGATTGAGCAGGGATTGAGGAAAAAACCTGTGGAGTCCCAAGCAGTTTTCCTTAAAGAACCCACACATGGACTTACTCAGATGTACTCTCTCTGAGCTCTAGCACATGGATAGAAACTTGAAAGGCACCAGTGGCATAAAGTGAGGAACTGTAGTGTCTGGCATCAAGGTGGCAGCTGGCAGACAACTTTCTCCCAAACAAAAAGATGAATGGAGGCCATTGCCACTTTTCTGAGCCCTCCTACCTTGGAGCCACAGAGCCAGCGGGTGGGTGCCATATCTGAGACTCCATCAACCTGGCTAACATTGTTTGCCCTGCCCTGGAGATTCCCTGAGACTCCATCCCACCCAATTTGCAGGCCCACCCAAACTGTTAACCCTGACTTTTCCAAATGAATGGCTTGTCTTGGCTCATGCTTCACAACTTCCTAAATCTCTTAAACAAGCAACAGCTAAGTGGCCCCAGGCCTGGACTAGCAGCAGCCAGCCTAGATTCACAGCTTGGCTTTACCTGGGAATCTCCAAGTCCAGCACAAGTAGCAGCCATCTCAGATTTCTTCATAGTTCAGGCAGGTGGCCCCAGGCAAAACACAGGTGGGAGCTGACCTTGGTCTGTACCACCTGGGAAA
>PVIA01016176.1:0-19972 GCA_004024845.1 Tonatia bakeri | reverse complement strand
TTAATCTCCAAAATATATAAAGAACTTACACGATTATACTCTAAGAAGACAAGCAACCCAATTAAAAATTGGGCAAAGGACTTGAACAGACACTTCCCCAAGGAGGACATGCAGAAGATCCAAAATCACATGGAACGATGTTCAATATCACTAGCTATCAGGGAGATGCAGATTAAAACCACAATGAGGTACCACTTCACACCAGTCAGAATGGCCATCATAAGCAAAACAACAAACAACAAGTGTTGGAGAGGTTGTGGAGAAAAGGGGACAGTAGTGCACTGTTGGTGGGACTGCAGACTGGTACAACCACTGTGGAAAACAGTATGGAACTTCCTCAGAAAATTAAAAATGGATCTGCCTTTTGACCCAGCAATTCCACTGCTGGGCCTATATCCTAAGAACCCTGAAACACCAATCCAGAAGGACCTTTGCACCCCAATGTTCATGGCAGTACAATTTACAATAGCTAAGTGCTGGAAGCAACCTAAATGCCCATCAGTAAATGAATGGATCAAAAAACTATGGTACATTTACACAATGGAATTCTATGCAGCAGAAAGAAAGAAGGACCTCCTACCCTTTGCAACATCATGGACGCAACTGGAAAGCATTATGTTAAGCGAAATAAGCCAGGCAGTGAAAGATAAATACCATATGATTTCACCTTTAACAGGAACCTAAACAACAAAACAAAGAAACAAGCAAAATATAGTCAAAGACACTGCATTAGAGGACAGGCAGAAAGTGACCAGAGGAGAGAGAAGAGGGAATTTCAGGGGAAAAGGTGAAGGGCTTACAGGAACAAAGTTAAAAGACACATGGATAAAAACTAGGGGGAGGGTGGTAATGGGAGGGAAGTTGAGAGGGGGGTGGGTGGGCTTGATTGGGAGTAAAGGGGAGAAAACTGTACTTGAACAATCATTAAAATAAAATTGGAAAACAAAATTGATCTCCAGGGTAGCTTTCAGCTCTAACACTTTGTTATATTTTCATTTTTCTCATGCTACTCCTCTTTTGGTTTGAAGCAAACAACTGAGTGCAGTGGACTGTCTGGTTTGATGTTCCTGTCAGAAGACTTCTAGGCTATATGAAGCATTGGGGCTCTGCACATATGACCTGAGCATACATGTGACCAGATCCAACTTTATTTCCTCGGCAATGAACCATTGTCAACACCAGAACTCTATGTAAATGTATCTATCCTCTGGGACCTGGGACTGTAAGCCATATTATGTCATTCTTCCATTCTACTTTATGATCTCTTCTACTTTTTAAAAATTTCTGGCTAAGTAATTGCAATAGTTACACTTTCTTTTTTCATACACCTTCAATTTAACATGTATTAATTAAGTACCTGCTAAGTTTCCACTATTGAAATAGAAGTTATGGTAGGTTGAACATATATATTATATTATATATAATATAGACATATATATATATATGTATGTGCATATGTGTGTGTGTATTAAAAAAAAACCCAAGAAACAAACACACATTCCTTGAGGGAGAGATGAGATTTACATACAAAATAATTGTTTATGGGTCTATATTTGTAAGTGGATGACATCCAAGACAACGGAATGTCATATTATGTAATGGAGGCTGTATGAACCATGGGCCATGGGCCATAACCAAGGAAAGAAGGGCTTGGAATGATTTAAAGACTTCAGCAAAGATTTAAGGTTATAATTCACACTTGAATTATGGGTGGGATCTGAAAAGGCAGAAAGTGGGAAGACCTTATAGGATAAAGCTGCAACCTGAGAAAGGTACTGTATGAATTAAGGTTCTTTTGATTTCAGGTAACAGAAGCCACCCACACCTTTGCTACCCAGATGTCACCCCTAGACCAGTGACATCAACATATTCTGGGCAAATGTTGGAAATGAAGCATCTTGAGCTCCACCATGGACCTACTGACTCAGAATGTAGTTTACCAAGATCTTCAGGCAAGATATCTGCACATTAAAGTTTGGCTAGCATTGGAGTAGTGTAAGTGTGCTTAGGGTGAATATTGGTGTCAAAAATCCAGAAATAGCTGAATTAAAACCACCAGATCAATAAATAGTGTTTAATAAGAGTTTATTATACATATAAGAACAGTTTATGAAGTGGGAGCTTTAAAATTTAGAATGATACAAAGCTCAGGAGCATGAAATGATAAGATGGCTTATAAAGTAAAAATGAGGAAAAGAGCTATTTATTCTTTAAAATGATAGGATATTGCAATGGAGGTTTCCAGGCAGTTGGGGATTTGTTAAAATTGATTATCTCATACCATTTTTAGGAAGATGACTTCAATTTCTTAAATGATTGTCAGAGGGACTTTTAGGAAATAACCTGTTTCACTTGTGTTCATGAAATAAGATAGATTTATTTTTGCTTATGTGACTTAGAGAGTTTTGCATGTTCATGGAATTCTCAAGCGTGGTCTTGATTTTGTATTTAATTTTAACATTGGAATCATCTGGGAAGATACAAATAAGTAGAAGCACATATTGTGCTCATAGGTAGGAAGAATTAACATCATTAGGATGTCTGTACTAACCAAAACAATCTATAGATTCAATGCAATTCCTATTAAAATACCAATGGCATATTTCAAAGATCTAGAAAAAATATTTTAAAAATTTATGTAGTCCCAAAAAAGACCTTGAATAACCTCAGCTATCTTGAGAAAGAATAACAAATTGGGAAGGATCACAATACCTGGTATCAAACTATACTGTAAGGACATCATAATCAAATAGTGTGGTACTGGCATAAAAGCAGACACATAGATCAATGGAACAGAATAGAGAACCTTTATAGTCAATTAATATTTGACAGGGGAAACAAGTACACACAATGGGCTTGTGATAGTTTATTTAATAAATGGTGTTGGGAAAATTGGACAGATGCATGCAGAAAAATGAAACTAGGCCACCTTCTTACACCACACACAAGAACTTTCTCAAAATGTAGCAAAGACTTAAGTGTTAGACCCAAAGCCATAAAAATCCTAGAAGAAATCATAGGCAGCAAAATCTCGGGCATTGCTCATAACGATTGTTTCTCAGATATATCCCCCCAGGCAAGGGAAACAAAAGAAAAATAAACAAATGAGACTACATCAAACTAAAAAGATTTTTGCACAGCAAAGGAAATTATCACCAAAATAAAAAGACAACCCACAGAATGGGAGAACATATTTTCCAATACATCTGATAGCGGGTTAATATCCACAATTTATAAAGTACTTGAAAACTCAACATCAAAAAAACAAACAACCCAATTAAAAAATGAGCAAAGTACCTGAAGAGACACCTCTCCAAAGAGGATATGCAGATGGCTGATAGACATATGAAAAGGTGCTTAATGTCACTAATAATCTGAGAAATACTGATTAAAACCACAATGAGATATCACCTCACAGTGTGAGTGGCCACAGTCAGAGTGGCTATCGATAAATTAACACACAAGAAGATCTGGAGAGAAGGTGGAGAAAGGGGAACACTTTTGCACTGTTAGTGGGAATGCAGATGGGTGCAGCCACTGTGGAAAACAGTATGGAGATACCTTCAAACATTAAAAATAAAACTGCCTTTTGGCCTACTGATCCCACTTCTGGGAATATCCGAAGGAATGCAAAACACTAATTCGAAAGAACATAAGCACCCCTATGTTCATTGCAGCATTATTTATAATTGCCAAGATACGGAAGCTGCCTAAGTGTCCATCAATAGGTGAGTGGATAAAACAACTATGAAGTCATAGAGGGAGGGAAGATGGCAGCCAGTAGGTGGGAGCTCAATCCATTTGCTCTGTTCACTGAACTGGGACACCTAGATGATCTTCCAAAGAACAGAGTGAACAGCCAACAGATTCTCAGCTGATATGAAGTGTGGAAGCCACAGAGTACAGAGGACATGTAAAAATGGATGGTAAGGAGATTTTGTAGGCTGATGGGAAGATCCCTGGGCCCTGTGTCAGAGACTGAAGCTGCTGTGGGAGCATTGGAGGAGAGCTGGGTCAGTGATAGCAACCAAGAAAGTCCCTCTCCTCCCTGAGTAGGGAAGTCTTAGACCCACTCCAGCAGGAACCTGGAGACTTAAAGTTACTGGGGGAGGGGGGCTGCTCAAAATGGAGTAAGTGACACAAAACTGGCAGTGTACACCTGCTGGGGCAGCTGTTGCTGGCTGGGACAGTACCAGAGAATTTTGGGAGTCAGGTGAGACCAGAAATTGGTAGAAGAGACGAGCAGTGACTGGCTGTGACCCAGATAGATTCTGGACTGGTTAGAGAGTTGGCCTGTGTGGAAAGCTTGGTGCTTGTTAGGGGCTGCAAGCAACCCCCAAGGGGACCTTTCTCAAAAGACAATCTCAGTAGCTGTTTAGGATCCTTGAGCTTGCTCAATGGCCAGGCCAACAAAGAAGGTGAGAGCACAATTTGCTCCCATTCAGTGCACTTCACAAACTGATAAAAGAATTGCAAAACAAGGTGGATTTTCAGCACTGGCCTGGTGCAAATGTACAGAGTGGACAATGTAGGCTGCACAGTGCTCTGAGTGCATGGGCTAGAAACTGGGCACCTATGACTATTATAGCCAAGACTGAGCCCCCATCCTCGCAGAACCACAGGAAAGGAAAAAAATGGAGCCCAGCCCCCACTCTGCCTGCAGGATCCTGGAAGACCTGAAAAACCAGATTGGAAGGTGTAAAATTAGTGGGAGCTTTTGGTATTTTGTTTTGTTTTATTTTATTTTTTCAGCATGAGACAATAAGACCTGGAGCAGTAAGAAAACTGGAGAAGGACCCAAAAAGAAGTCAGATGGTGAATACCAACAGCTGAGACAATTTCATTTTGTTCTCCTTCAGAACTTGCTTTTTTTTTTTTCGTTTCTTTTCTTTACATTTATATATTTTTTTTTGCTTGGTTTGGTTGTTTTTATTGTTTGATTTGTTTTTTATTCTTCCTTTTATATTTCATTTTAATTTTTCTCCTTTCTCTTCATTTGTATTCCAAATAATACATTACTCTTTGTCTTTTACTTTTAATTCTTTTTATTCAGATTATGTATTTCTTATCATACTATTGTTATTCCAAATCCCACATAGCACCCTTCCCTGGTCTTCATTCATTTTGCCATCTTCCTGAGCTTTATTACTTTTGAAGTTAACTTTATTTTCTCTCACACTACTCCAAGTTTCTATCTCTTACTCACTATTTCTCTTCCATCTTACATGGTGTAAGTGCTCTTCTTTCTTAAGTCAGCTCACATTGTTTTCCCTTCTGATAGGAGTCTTATTTCTTTTTCAACTTTCATAAACAGTGGTTAGTCTAGTGAAATATGGTTATGGCTATACTTCTCTAAAGGATCTCCTATTTGTTCACTACTTGTTTATACTTTAAATCCCATAGAATACTCTCCTGCTAATATACTCCATTTGGCCTTCACCTGCCCCTGATAAGTTGAGTAAGGAATTATATTTCATTAAAACCTTTTCTCCTTTTCTTCTTTTTTCCTTTCTCCCATTTTCTTCTTTTTTTTCTTTTCTTTCTTTATACCCCTCTCTTAACCTGGACTTCACTCCTTACTTTTATTAGCTTGCTTCCTCCATCCCCTCAAAATCATTTTTCTTTACTTTAGACATCTCATGTTCACTTTTCACTGTTTTAAAATATTCTTATTCCCATTCCACCTTTATCAAACTACATTCAATTGTCATTCCTCTTGACCTTGCTATGGTTTTTCTGCAGTTTTACTCTGGTTGGTCCAGTACCTTTCAGTTTTATTTCAAAACTCATAGTATAAACTGCCTTCTTCTTACCCCATTGTACCCATTGCACTTTCATGTTTTACTTATGTTTTAAATTTTGTTCCCTCCTTTTCTTTTACTTGATTCTATCCCAATTTTCATCAATTATCCTCCTTCTTACCACACAACAAAAATTTCCCTGTTTTTAGTCATGTTATGCTCCCTTTGTCATATCTTATAAAATCCCAATTTTTCTTCACCTTTATTAATATTAGTTCAATTCTAGTTGAGGCTGCTAATGTGGTAGGGGGATTGTTTTTGCTGTCATAGGTTTGGTTGCCTGGTAGTATTGCCTTCTTAACTGATATGTGTACAACAGAATACAAGACAAAGTGGGAGTGGAGAATACCAGTAAACTTGCTGGAAGGGAGAACCCACCAACAAAGTATCAAAGAGACCACACATTGAGTCCCATGGAACCCCTACCACAGAAGTTCTCCCTCTGAAGAGAGCTGGCAAAACAGAGCATCTAGAATCACAGAAACAAAAAATAGTCACCTAAAATGAGGAGACAAAGAAAGAACCTGTAATTGAAAGGTATGAAAGACTCCCCAGTAAAAGAGCTAAATGAAATGAAGGCAAGCAAAATATCAGATATAGAATTCAAAAGAATGGTGATAAGGATGCTCAAGGAACTCACTGACAGCTACAAGGAATTGAGTAGGAACTACAACAGTATGAAAAAGGAAATAGAAACTATAAACAAGAACCAAGAAGAAATGAAAAATACAATATCTGAAATTAAAACACACACACACACACACACACACTAGAAGGTGTAAAAGCAGTCTGAATAAAGCAGAGGACTGATTTACTGAGCTGGAAGAGAAGGTAGAAAAAAACACCAGGTAGAGCAGCTGGATGAAAAAAAAGACTAAAAAAATATGAAGATAGCTTAAAGGAACTGCAAGACAACAAGAAACACAACAAAACTGGAATCATACGAATACCAGAAGGACATGAAAAAGAGCAAGGGATAGAAAACGTATTGAAAAAAATGACAGAAAACTTTCCTAACCTGGAGAAGGGAAAAGCCACACAAACTCAGGAAACACAGAGGGTCCCAATGAAGATGAACCCAAAGAAGCCTACTCCAAGACATATCATAATTAAAATGCCAACTTTTAAAGACAAAGAATATTAAAGGGAGCTAGGGAGAATCAGGAAGTAACATACAAGGGAGTTCCAATAAGGCTAGGAGGTTAATTCTCAACAGACACACTATAAACTAGAAGGGAATGGCAAGAAATTTTCCAAGTAATGAAAAGCAAAGGCCTGCAATCAAGACCACTCTACTCAGCATGGCTCTAAATTAAAATGAAAGGTGAAATATGGAGTTTCTTACACATGGAAGGCTGAAAGAATATCCCTCCACCAAACCAGTATTTCAAGACATGCTAAAGGGACTGCTTTAAGAAGATGAAAGAAGGGTCATAAACGAACATGTAAAAAGGACCCATGGACTAAGCCAAAGAGGGTAGGATTGAGGGTGGGAGGTGGTAGGAAAATAGAGACAACTGTATTCAGACATCAATAAAAAAAGGAGAAATAAAAAACGAAGATGAAGGAAAAGAGTGAGAGACAGAGGAACACAGGTACAAAGGGGGAAAATGGCAGTGAATAAGTACCTACCAATAACAACCTTAAATGTAAATGAATTAAATGCTCCAATAAAAGGCTATACTGTAGGTGAATGGATAATACACCATGACCACACATATGCTGCCTACAAGAGACCCACCTCTGTACAAAAGGCATACACATACTGAAAGAGAAGGGTTGAAAAAAAATATTCCAACCAGACTCCTGGACAAGATGGAGGCAGAGGTAGATACACTGTGCCTCCTCACACAACCAAAATAAGGAGAACCAAAAAAAAATTAAAAACAATAAACAACCAGACCTGCCAGAAAATCAAACTGTATGAAAGTCTGACAAAAAAAGGAGTTAAAGAAACATTCATCCAGCCCTGGCTGGAGTAGCTCAGTGGATTGAGCGCGGGCTGTGAACCAGGCATCGCAGGTTCGATTCCCAGTCAGGGCACATGCCCAGGTTGCAAGCCATATCTCCCAGCAACCGCACATTGATGTTTCTCTCTCTCTCTCTCTCTCTCTCTCTCTCTCTCTCTCTCTCCCTTCCCTCTCTAAAAATAAATAAATACATTCTTAAAAAAAAAAAAGAAACATTCATCCAGACTAGTAGGACAGATGGAGATAGGCAGCCAGGGTGGAGAAGACTAATGGCAAGGCGGCAGCTGGAGCACTGGAGCAGGCGAGGCATTGGCTGGTGGACCAGGTGCTCCCACATTTGCCTGTAGATAAATCAGGAGGAACAACTGCAGAGCTAGACAGACCACGCAACCCAGGTTTCCAGCAAGGAGAAATAAAGCCTGAAAACTTCTGACTGAAAAAACCTGTGGGGGTTGCCATGGCAGGAGAAACTCCCAGCCTCACAGGAAAGTTTGTTGGAGAGACCCACTGGATCCTAGAACATACACAAATTCACCAAACTTGGAATCAGAACCAGAAAGGCCCAATTTGCTTGTGGGTACCAGAGGAAGTAACTGAAGGCTGGTCGAACCAAGGAAATGTCATTGTTCCCTCTTGAACTGCTCCCTCACATTCAGTATCACAACACAGCTAGGTGGGTTGCCTCATCCGGGAGAATACCTAAGCTTTCACCCCTTACTACATAACAGGCATGAAAAACCAGAAGAAAAAAAAAAGGGCCAAAATGAAAGAACAGATCAAAGTTCCAGAAAAAATACAATTAAGCAATGAAGGCATAGCCAGATTATCAGATGCACAGTTCAAAACACTGGTAATCACGATGCTCACAGAATTGGTTGAGTATCATCACAAAATTGAGGAAAAAGTAAAGGCTATGCAAATTGAAATAAAGGAAAATGTACAAGGAACCAACAGTGAAGGGAAGGAAACTGGGACTCAAATCAAAGTTTTACATCAGAAGGAAGAAATAAACATCAACCAGAACAGAGTGAAGAAACAAGACGTATTCAAAGTCATGAAAGGCAAAGACCTGCATCCAAGATTACTCTATCCAGCAAAGCTATCATTTAGAATAGAAGGGCAGAGAAAGTGCTTCCCAGATAAGGTCAAGTTTAAGCAGTTCACCATCACCAAGGCTTTATTACATGAAATGTTAAAGGGACTTATCTAAGAAATTGAAGAAGATCAAACAATATGAACAGTACAATGACAACAAACTCAAAACTATCAACAACTGAACCTAAAAAACAAAAACTAAGCAAATATCTAGAACAGGAACAGAATCACAGAAATGAAGATTATATGGAAGGTTATCAGCAGGGACGGGGAGTGGGGGAGAATTGGGGGAAAAGTACAGGGAATAAGAAGCATAAATGGTAGGTACAAAATAGACAGGGGGAGGTTAAGAATAGTATAGGAAATGGAGAAGCCAAAGAACTTATATGTATGATCCATGGACATGAACTAAGGAGGGGGATCCTGGTGGGAGAGGGGGTGCAAGGCAGAGGGTAATAAAGGGGTGAAAATGGGACAAGTGTAATAGCATAATCAATAAAATATATTTTAAGAAATATTCCAAGCAAATGGATAGGGAAAAATACTAGGGTTAGCAATACTTATATCAGACAAAACAGACTTCAAACTAATGACCATAAAAAGAGACACAAAAGGACACTTCATAATACTCAAGGAAACAATCCATCAAGACACATAACATTATGTACATATATGTCCCCAATGTAGGAGCACCCAAATACTTAAGGAAAATCTTGGAAGAGTTCAAAAAAGAGACAGACACCAACATAATTATAGAAGGGGATTTTAACACCCCACTGTCAACAATGGATAGATCTTACAAACAAGATATCAACAAGGATATTGAGGAACTGAACAATGCACTAGATCAAATGGATTTTACTGATTATATATAATATGTATCTATCTATCTATCTATATCTATATCATCTATATCTATATCTATATATTTTATCCCAAAGAAGCAAAGTACATGTTATTTACAAATGTACATGGAACATTTTTAAAGATAGACCATGTGATAGGGCACAAAACAAGCCTCAAGAAATTAAAGAAAATTAAAATCATATCAAGCATTTTGTCAGACTGCAAGGGCTCAAGCTAGAAACCAATATCAAGGAAAAAATTAAAAAACATTGAAACTCATGGAGACTGGACAGCATGCTATTAAACAATGAATTGGTTAATAATGAGATCAAGAAAGAAATCCTAAAATTTCTGGAAACAAATGAAAATGAATCCACAACATTTGAAAACCTATGTGACACAGTGAAGATAGTCCTGAGAGGCTAGTTAATAGCAATACAGGCCTACCTAAAAATGTTGGTACATTTCAAATAAACAGGGTAGCCCTACATCTACAAGAACTGGAGGAGCAACAACAAACAAATTGAAGATGGAGCAAAAGGAAGGAAATAACCAATATCACAGCAAAATTAAATGACATAAAGACAAGAAGGATAATTCAAATGATCAATAAATCCATGAACTGGTTCTTTTAAAAGATAAAAAAACTCAACAAGCCTTTGAACAGACAAATCAAGACAAAAAGAGAGAGAACCCCAATAAATAAAATAAGAAATGGAAGAGATTTCAACTGAAACCACAGAAATATAAAGGATTGTAAAAAGTTACTACAAACATCTATATACCAAGAAATTTGAAAACCTGAGTGTAGTGCACAAATTTCTAGAAAAATATAATCTTCCAAAATTCAATGAAGAAGAAGCAGAAAGCCTGAGCACAATGATAACAGCTAGTGAAACTGAAGCAGTAATCAGGATACTCCCAGTACACAAAAGCCCTGGATTGAACAGTTTCATAGGAGAATTTTACAAAACATCTAGGAACAAACTAACCCCTATCCATCTCAGATTATTGCAAAACATCCCAAAAGAGGGGAGACTTCCAAACTCTTTTTATGAGGCCAGCATCATCCTAATCCTAAAACCAGATAAGGACATAACAAAGAAAGAAAACTACAGATCAGTATCACTGATGAACATAGATGCTAAACCTCAACGAAATATTGGCAAAACCAATCCAGAAAAATATTAAAAAGATCATACACCATGATCAAGTGGGATTCATACCAGAGATGCAAGGAAGATACAATATTCGAAAATCCATAAATGTAATACATCACATGAAAAAGGAAAGTCAAAAGTTACAGGATTATATCAGTAGATGCCAAAAATGCATTTGATAAGGTATAGTACCCATTTGTGATAAAAAACACTCAGCAAAGTGGGAATAGAGGGAGCATTCCTCAAAATAATAAAGGCCATATATGAGAAACCTACAGTCAACATCATGCTCAATGGGCAAAAACTAAAATCTTTTCCACTAAGATCAGAAACAAGACAAGGTTATTCACTTTCACCACTTCTATTCAATATAGTATTGGAGGTTCAGCCACAATGATCAGACACGAAAAGGAAATAAAAGGCATCCAAATTGGAGAGGAGGAAACAAAACTGTCATTGTTTGCAGATGACATGATAATATACATAGAAAATCCTATAAACTCAGCCAAAAAACTGCTCAACCTAATAAATGAATTTAGAAAAACAGTGGGGTACAAAGTCAATATTCAGAAATCAAAGGCATTTTTGTATACCAACAATGAAACAGCAAAAGCAGAAATGGAGATAAAAAACCCATTTGATATAGCAACAAGAAAAATAAAATACTTAGGAATAAACCTAACCAAGGAGGTAAAAGACCTGTATTCAGAAAACTACACAACACTGAACAAAGAAATCAAGGAAGACACAAACAAATGGAGACATACACTGTGTTCATGGATTGGAAGAATTAACATGATCAAAATGTCCATACTACCCAAAGCAATTTATAGATTAAATGCAAGCCCTATTAAAATACCAATGACATATTTCACAGATATAGAACAAACATTTCAAAAATTTATATGGAACCATAAGTGATCCCCAATAGCTGTGGCAATTTTGAGAAACAGGAACAAAGTAAACAAAATCATAATTCCTGATATCAAATTATATTACAAGCGCACTGTAATCCAAACAGTCTGGTACTAGCATAAGAACAGATACATAGACCAATGGAACAGAACAGAGAGCCCAGAAATGAACACATGTATCTATAGTAAATGAATATTTGAGAAAGTGGGCAGGAACATAAAATGGAGAAAAAATAGACTCTTAAATAAATGGTGTTGGGAGATCTGGATAGCCACATGCAAAAAAAAAAAAAATGAAACTCGACCACTAACTTAAACCATACACCAAAATAAATTCGGATGGATAAAAGACTTAAATATAATTCTCAACACCATAAAAGTCCTAGAGGAAAATATAGGCAGGAAAATCTCAGATATTCCTCACAAATATATTTTCAACACTGTGTCCCCCAGAGCAAGGGACAGAAAGAAAAAAGTAAACAAATGGGACTTCATCAAAATAGAAAGCTTCTGCATGGTTCAACAAAACATCAGCAAAATGAAAAAGGAATCAACTGTACTGGAAAATATATTTTGGGGAATCACTTTGGCTGGTTTCAGAAGGTGTAACCCCCCATGGCTAAGGCTGAGTAAAAAGACCTCGGGGTCATAATACACAGCCTTTGTCCTCTTTACTTAACCCTGCTTGGCCCCAGGTGGATAACTGGTTAGCCAATGATGGGTAAGATTCCTCAAAGGAGGGATAACCTAAGACAGGCACAGTTGCAAAGGGGACATCAGGGAAGGACTTAGAGAACAATAGAAAATGGGTGATGGACCTTCATCCATCAACTTTGTCACAGCGTGAGTCCTCATTCTATGTGTAAAAAATCTAATCTCTTAGCTGCCTTACCTCTCCTGTCTGACTTAAGCCTGAAACAATGCCAGAGGCAGGTGTGGCCCTGTGCTAGAATGGGTGGTTTCCAGGGCAATCAGGTCTAAAAAAGAATGCATAAAATCCTGTGAAACCTGCTTTACTAAGAATACCCTCAATTTAAAAGATAAGTGTCTAAGTATAAAATGAGTTTGTTTCCCAATGTGTTATTGCCCTTTAGCTATCTGACCCTGGCTCAGAATCAGCCCTCAGAGTTCTTTGAATGTTATCTATTATTTGATCATTACTGACTGACAATGATGGATGAGCTTTACGCCCTGTATTCCCATACAAATCAAACCCAATAAAAGCCCATTGAGGAACAGGCTCAAGGCCCCTCTTCTTTGAGAAAATGGCCACCTTTCCACCCCAAGCACATCATGTCTTCACAGACTTATTCTCATTTGTGGTGACAAACAAGGGAGCTCTGTGGGCAGAGCCTCCCCCCACAATATATTTCTCAATGATACCTCAGACAAGGGTTTGATGTCCCAAATATATAAAGAACTGACACAAGTCCACTCCAGAAAGACAAACGATTCAATTAAAAATGGGCAAAGGACCTGAACAGAAACTTCTCCAAGGAGGACATACAGAGGACACAGAGACATGAAAAAATGCTTAGCATCACTAGCCATCAGACATGCACATTAAAACCACGAGTCACAACTCCACACCCATTGGAATTGCCATTATAAACAAATTAACAAATAACAAGTGCTGGTGAGGTGTTCAGAAAAGGAAATTCTAGTACATTATTGGTGGGAATGCAGGCTGGTGAAGTCAGTGTGGAAAACAGTATGGGATTTCCTCAGAAAACTAAAAGTGGAGCTTCCTTTTGATCCAACAATTCCATTGCTGAGATTATATCTTAAGAATCCTGAAACACCAATTTAAAAGAACCTATGCACCCCAATGTTCATAGCAGCATAATTTACAATAGCCAAGTGCTGGAAGCAAGCTAAGTGCCCACCAGTAAATGAGTGAATCAAATAACTCTGGTACATTTACACAATTGAATACTATACAACGTTAAGAAAGAAGGAGTTCCTACACTTCGTGACAACTTGGATGAATATTGAGAGCATTATGCTAAGTGAAATAAACCAGGTGGTGAAAGACAAATACCATATGATTTCACTGATAAGTGGAACCTAATCAACAAAACAAACAAGCAAGCAAAATGCATCCAGAGACATTGAAATTAAGAACAACCTGACAGTAACCAAAGAGGAGGTAGGAGTGGGTAATGGGGGGAAAGAGGGAAGGGTTTTCAGGAACAACTATAAAGGGCACATGGACAAAACCAAGGGGGAGTGATATCAGGGAATGGAGGTGGGATGGTTGGGGTGTGGGGTAGTGGTGGAGGGTAAATGTGCACAACTGTAACTGAACAATGATAAAATAATTAAGAAAAAACAAACTGACAGTAACTACTGGGGTGGAGGAGGGGGATATCAGGGGAAAGAAGAAGTGTTATCAAGGAACATGTATAAAGTACCCATTTAAAAAGCCTAAGGGGCAAAGGATTGAGGGTGACAGTTGGGAGTGGGTGGGCAAAGGGAGAGTGTTTTGGAGGGAAATGTAAACAACTCTAGCTGAACAACAATATAAAAATTGTAAAATAAAAATAAATAAATCATCCCTGGCTGGTGTGGCTCAGTGTACTGAGTGCTAATCTGCAAAGCAAAGGGTCAGCAGTTCAATTCCCAGTCAGGGCACATGCCTGAGTTGTGGGCCAGGTCCCCTGTGAGAGATGCACAAGAGGCAACCACACATCGGTGTTTCTCTCCCTCTTTATCTCTGTCCCTTCCTCTCTCTCTAAAAATAAATTAATAATAAGTAAATAAGTAAGTAAGTAAGTAAATAAATAAATAATAAGACAACTACAGAGCATTTACACAATAGAGTACTACTTGGCCATTAAAAAGAAGAAAGTGGAGGAGGTAAGATGGCAGTGAGATAGGTGGGAGCAGAGTCCACCTCCCTCTGCACATGGGTGAAATATCTAGCCCATCTTCTGAGGAACAGAGCCAACAGCCATCAGTACCCCAGCATATATGAAGACTGGAGAAGAAAAATTGTAGAGGACATTGAAAAACCAGACAGTAAGGAGAGTGCTTCAGGACAGTGAGCTCCCTGAGTCCAGCACAGGGACCAAGGTGGCTGCAGTGCCAGCTGGGTCTGGTGCCAGCTGGGTCTGCTGCAGCATTATTGGGAGAGAGCTTGGTCAATGGCTCCCTCCTCTGCTAAACAAGATTTGAGCAGCACCGGGAGACACCTCGTTGCTTGAAGTCACAGGGAGGCAATAAGGAAGTTGTAAACATACAGAGGCTGTGAGCACCCACTGAGACTGTGGATGCTGGCTGGGGCGAGTTGGGCCATGATCAACCCTGACCCTGATAGTCCCCCTTCTGGTTGAAGAGTTGGGCTGTGTGAGAGGCCAGGTGGTTGGTAGGAGCATCAGGCTTAGCAGGAGGATTTTTTTAAAAAAGAAAAAGTGAAAAAAGAGGCACTCGGTGGCTGTTTGGGGAATTCTCCTGCAGCAGCCACCCCAGCCTCTGTTCCCCTAACCCTGCCCATTCTCGTGGCACTCCTGCAGTGGCATAGAAGACCCTGAGCTCACACCCGAAGCTGCAGGAAGAACGCACACCCAAACATTTGGGACCAGTAGCTGCCTGTCCTGCCCTAGTAGCAGAGGCCAAGTGCTCACACCTGCAGAACCGGGAAGGAGCATGCCTGACCCTGCCACCCAGAGGCAGCACACACCCAACCCCTGCTCCCATGGGGAAGCAGCAGAGGAGGTGTGCACCTGCACCCACAGTGGCAGCCATGGCTGCACCCCTGCCTGTGGAGCCAACTGGCTTTCCAGGAGGAAGGCAGAGACATCCCCACAGAGGAAAACTGCAGGGCTCAAGGAGTCAGCAATCACCAGAAAGACCTAACTCAGTGAGGGGGTTGAACTAGCCTGAAGGGTCACTGAGAGTCCCTAGCATCTAGGGCAGAAAAGAGCAAGAAGGTGGTGTGTGAATTGCCCCTAATTAGCACACCTCAAGGAGAGCGCACAGAGTGGACTGAAGGCCTAAGCTGGGCACAAAAGGGCACTGGGGGCCGGCAGCGAACTGAGGAACTGGACTGGATGCTGGGCATGTGCTGCTCAGAAGGGGAGAGAAGCGAAAAAAAATCTCCTGCAGCCTGCTGCAGCCAGGAAGACCAGCAGAACTGGCTTGGCCAATTTAAAGCCAGCAATAGGCTTTTTTATATTCCCTTATTCCTTCCTTCCTTTCTACCTTTCTTTTCTTTTTTTTTTTTTAATTCCCACAAGCGAGACAATAAAACTTGGGGCTGTGAAGGACCAGAGTTACATTCAAATATGAGTCATCCCAACAACTGCAACAGTGAGACAAATTTCACTTTGCTATTCTAGAGAACTTGCAAGCTATTGCATATTTGTATTATTATTATTATTATTATTCTTACATCTTTTATATTATTAGTATTTTTGTATTTCTCTTCTTTTTGTTTGGTCTTCTTCACTTGGCTTGTTAAATTGCATTGTTTGATTGGTTTCCCTTGTTCTCTTTCTTAGCGTATTTTTAATTTACCATCTTTCACTTCACTTGTGTTCCATTACCACACTACTCTATGTCCTATACTTCCTACTCTCGTTATTCAGATCACATACATTCTGTCATATGATTGTTGCTCCATTATTGTTGTAAATATTGCTGTTCCGTACAATTGTAAATACTACACAGCACCACTCCTGGATCCTAGCTCACTTCACTGTTTCCACAACTTTATTACTGTTGTGGTTAACTCTATTCTCTCACACACTACACCTATTTTCTATACTTTACTTTTACTTTATTTCATAATCTGACCTCCCACAAGCTCACTGCTTTCTACATCCAACTCACAATCCTCCACCCCATGATAAGTGTCTTATTTTCTTTCCACCCTTTCTAAAAAGTGGCTAGTTGGGTGAAATATCACAGTTAACACTATACATATCCAAAGAATCTACTATCTCTTCTCTACAGGTTGGTACTTTATAAACCATAGAAGACATTTCAGCTGTCTTAAACCATTTTGCCTTCCACCTCCAAATGATCATGAAAAAGACTAGGTGGAAGCTGTGAAAACAAGGATACCTGCTGGAAGAGGGAAAACATGACTGAAGGAACCACCAACAGATAACAACAGAAGAAGGTGGAGGATGGAGGTGAAGCCACAGTAACTCAACCCAGGACTTACCAGGAAATGCAACTAAATGGTGGGGAAATTACCAAGAACAAACAACTGAACAAGAGCAAGAAAGAAGCCTCAAAAACTTGTATGCATGGAAGAACCAGTTTCAACACAACCTGCCCACACCTGCAAACCAGAATATAAGATGTGGTGGACAGGTAACCCTCAGTTAACCAACTGGAAGCAAGGACCCACCAAAGAAAGGCACAACATCAATCAAGACACAAAGACATACCAAGAGCCAACATAAATGACAGCCCAAGACCAGCGAGCTCAGGAGATCAAGGAGACTGCATCAATGAGTCTCACGGGTCTTCTACCATAGCAGTTCACACCATAAACACAAAGAGTCAGAACAGATCATTTTAAAAAGCAGGGACTAACAAGGAGAGTCTCACAAACAATGGGAAGACAAAGAAACAATACCCAAATAAAAAGAAAAGAGGACACCTCAGAAAGAATGCTAACTGAACTAGAGACAAGTCAACTATCAGATATTGAGTTCAAAGGAATGGTTATAAGGAAGCTCAATGAGCTCACAGAGAATTGCCAAAAACTACTGGGAAACTACAATGAACTCACTGCAAACTATATCAACATGAAAAAGGAAATAGAAACTATCAACAAGGGCCAAGAGGTAGTGAAGAATACAATTTCTCAACTGAAGAACACAGTGGAAGGAATCGAAAGCAAGCACAATGAAGCAGAGAATCAGATCAGCAAGCTGGAGGACAAGGTAGAAAAGAACACCCAGAAAGAGCAAGAAAAGGAAAAGAAGCTCAGAAAGAAAGAAGGGGGGTTAAGGGAAATGCAGGATGACATGAAAGGTAATGATATCCATATAATAGGAATACCAAAATGAGAAGAATAAGAGCAAGGGATAGAAAACCTGTTTGAAAAAGTAATCATGGAAAAGTTCCCTAATTGGATGAAAGAAAAAGTCACACAAATCCAGGAAACACAGAGAGTCCCAATCAAGAGGAACCCAAAGAGGCCCACCTCAAGACACATCATAATTAAAATGGCAAAATTCCAAGACAAAGAGAGAATCTTAAAGGCAGCAAGGAGACACAAGGGAGCCCTGATGAAACTAGCAGCTGAATTCTCAACAAAAAAACTCCAAGCCAGAAGGGATTGGCAAGGAATATTCTAAGTGATGAAAACCAAAGGCCTACAACCAAGACTACTTTATCAGGCAACTCTCTCAACTAAAATGGGAGGCCAAAAAAAGAGCTTCCTGTACAAAAGAAGCCTCAAAGAATCCTCCAAACCAGCTCTGCCAGACATGCTAAAGTGTTGCTTTAAGAACAGGAAAAAAAAAAAAAACACAGAAAGAGAGAGGAGCACAGGTACGAAAAAATGGCAATGAATAAGGACCTATCAATAATAACCTTAAATGTAAATGGATTAAATGCTCCAATCAAAAGATATAGAATAGCTGAATGGATAAGAAAGCATGACCCACAAACATGCTGCCTACAAGAGACACACCTCAGGAAAAAACACCTACAAAGAATGAATGTGAAGGGCTGGAAACAAATATTCAAGCAAACGGACAAGGGAAAAAAAGCCAGGGTAGCAATACTCATATGAGACAAAATAAACTTCAAAAAAGGGGGCCATAAAGAGAGACACATAAGGTCACTTCATAATACTCCAGGGAAGAATCCACCAAGAAGACATAAATATTGTAAATATATATGCACCCAACATAGGAGCACTGAAATACGTAAAGAAAATGTTGGAGGACTTCAAGAAAGATATTGACAGCAACACAATTACAGTAGGAGATTTTAATACCCCACCATCAAAAATGGACAGATCTTCCAAACAAAATATCAACATATTGTAGCACTGAACAATACCCTAGATGAAATGGACTCAACTGTTATAAATAGAGCATTTCGTCCCAAAGAAGCAAATACACATTCTTTTCAAATGCACATGGAACATTTTCAAAGATAGACCACATGATAGGACACAAAACAAGCCTCAACAAATTTAAGAAAATTCAAATCATATCAAGCATTTTCTCCAACCATACGGGACTGAAAGTAGAAACTAACCGCAAGGCGGGGGGAAACAACACTCAAACTCATGGACAATGAATAGCATGCTATTAAACAATGAATGGGTCAAGAATGAGATTAGGGAAGAAATCAAAAAGTTCCTGGAGACTAATGAAAATGAACCCACAACAACCCAAAAGTTATAGTATACAGCGAAGGCAGTTCTGCGATGGAAGTTCATAGTGAAACAGGCCTACCTAAGAAAGACAGGAATGTTTCAAACAAACAACCTAACCCTATGGCTACAAGAACTTGAGAAAAAACAACAAAGACAGAGCAAGTAGAAGGAAGGAAATAACCAAGATCAGAGCAACATTAAATGACATAGAGACTAAAAGCACAGTTCTAAGGATCAATGAATCCAGGAGCTGGTTCTTTGAAAAGATAAACAAAATTGACAAGCCTTTAAGCAGATTCATCAAGAAAAAAAGAGAGAGGACCCAAATAAACACAATCAGAAATGAAAGAGGAGAGATTACCACTGATACCACAGAAATACAAAGGATTGTAAGAAATTACTATGAAGAACTAAATGCCAAGAAATTTGAAAACCTAAGTGAAATGCTCAAATTTATAGAAAAATATAATCTTCCAAAACTGAATGCAGAAGATCATAAAGCCTGAACAGACCAATACTCACTGATGAAATTGAAGCCGTAATCAAAAAGCTTCTGACCCACAAAAGTCCTGGACCAGATGGTTTCACAGGAGAATTTTACAAAGCATTTAAGAGAGAGCTAACTCCCATCTTCCACAGATTATTCAAAAAATTCAAGAAGATGGAAGACTCTCAACCTCTTTTTATGAAGCCAGCATCACCCTAATCCCAAAACCAGATAAAGACATAACAAAAAGAAAACTTCAGGCCAATATCGCTGATGAACATAGATGCTAAAATCCTCAACAAAATATTGGTGAACTACATCCAGCAATACGTTGAAAAGATCATACAC
>PVIA01016175.1:0-19986 GCA_004024845.1 Tonatia bakeri | reverse complement strand
GGAGGTAATTTTCTAAGATGGTTTTCTAGACAATTAGAACAGCAGCCCAAAAGCTCTCCATTTGTCAATTCTAAATTACTCAAAGAAATGCTTTGACATTTCACTGCATTGTATACACTGCATTGTAATGTGTGGGTCTATCCAGTGACACCAACTTACCCTAGCTAGTGCCCAGTCCCCTTTTTCTCAAAGTCAGATTTTTGGTCCAAGTAGCTTGTGTATTTATGTCATTGGAGTAATGTTCTACATAATTAATAAAGATTATTTTTAGTTTAGAAGACTGCATATAAATGAGGGGCATGGAAATAAAAAGTGACCAACTCTTAGTCATGCAGCCTACCAATAGAGGAAGATTAAAGCTGCTTTGGAAGTCTTGGTGGGGCCAGAATATTCTGCACAGAGGTCTTAGTGTTTTCTTAAAACTGAAGATAAATATTCACAAGGGGCAAGGGTGATGAGAAATGCCACATCAACCTTTGTCTTCAAGAGAGTTGCAAAACAAGCCAGAGACCAATAATTCTCTCAAATGGTGAAGAAAAGGGCTTTGTCTCACTTAAAAAGTGGTTTCCTGAACAACAGAACTTTTAGCTCCAAGAGGCCCTGATAGATCAGAGTACTTTCTGATCTCCACAAGTGATGGAAGCTATAGACTATGATGAAGACAAACTTAAGTATATAAATCTCTCAAGAGGTCATTATTATCTCAAAGCACTGATTTACTTTTTATGATGCCCATTCTTAAAATAATCAAGTACAGACAGCTTACCTGCTGTAATGGAAAATTTGAGTGACTAGAGATCTGAATGATCTTGGTGACCTCTAGCACATATTTAAGAAATACATCACATTTCTCAGGTCTTACTGTATTATTAAAGTCATAATGACTAAAGAAATGTTTCTTTGATTTTAGTTAGGTGGAGGAGTTAAATCTTTAGTTAGATGAGGAGTCAAATCTTTCCCTTTAATAATATGTTCCAATATAACAGGCTTATTGAAATATAAAAGGCATTAACTATAAAGAATGGGGCTTTACACTTTCTCTCATTTAATCAAATTATATTTAACATTCCACATGTGTCCCTTATACAATTGTAATGATCTGATGATTTCCAGCAGATAGGAACTTGGGACAAATTCAGAGGCCTAAAATCCCCCAATGCCATTGCTTACAAGGCTTGTCTCCAGCTCACAGGAGATTTTTACTTCCATCTCTAGGAACCACTGCATTTTCCTCCTACACAACAGGTGACTGCACCTGCTTTATTCTTGCAACTCTGTTGCAGTATACTTGCATGATATCTCCTCGTCCACAGGTTGTGTTTTGCTGTCCTGCCTGCTTCATCCATTTTGCCTAACAAATTCAGTCCCTCAGAAGACAGCTGAGAATGGATGCTCACTCCCTTGCCCACTTATTTCAATGATTCTGGGGTGCTCACTGTCAGATGGACTCTTCCTTCTATAAGGTAGAACTCTCTATCTAGATGCAGAATAGACTGGAAGGCAGGTTGGTTCCTGATGGTGGACATGCTGGCTTTGGGTCAGTTATCATCACCCAAACTCATTTAATATTTTGCCCAGTGGTTAGTGAAGGATCATACATCAGAAAATTCAATCAGGAAACATCAGGTTGTTAGGTTTCTTAGTACAATGACATCCTTTCCTGTCTATACACAAAGCACAGAAAAATAAAAAAGAAGCAACTTCCAGGATGAGGCCAACTTGACCCATCTGTTTTGTTGGTTGACTGTTAAACAGACTAGTTATTATTGCATTTTGAATTCATGCTTAGTTTATTCTTCCTTCTCCTTTTGTCTTCCTTTTCACAAATAAGTATATGGAACAACTAGCCTGGTTTCTTAGAAGTTTCTTAGAAACTTGAACTAACTTGAAATACTACACAGTCAGCCTATGCACTGCAGCCAACCTCCAGGATTCACTGCTGAGTTTGCCTGAAAACTTGCAAGAACATGGTAGCACTTCTGGAGTTTAGACTAGTGATCCCCAGATTTGATTGCTAATCACAATTCCTGAAGAACTTTTAAAAATATGAATTAGTGGGTGTCAATGCCAGACATCCCAACTCAAAGAGAATCTGTGTGTATATTATTGCTCAGAGAGAAGGTTTATTTCTGCCAAAGGGTCTGCTTGGCAAGTCCCTCCCAGAAAGGCAGTAATTTTTTTTGAGGGAAATGTCTTTCTTCCATCTTTTTCTCTATTTTTCTTTATAAATATATATTTATAAGATATAAGTGATATGATAAGAAGAAAATAGAGAACTAACTGCAGCTGTTTCCCTTACTTTTCCTCAGACATCCACCTAATATCCTTTGGGATAATCAAGATAAAGATAAGTAAACAGAGGGTTAGAGGAGCTCCATAATTTCTAACATCATACAGCTAATGGTTGTCTAAGCAGAGACTGAAGTCCAGACCTATGTGATTTCAAAACCCTCACTCTTTCTGTTCCATTAAGTGGCCAAATATGAAAAAAAAAAGTGAGTTATTTTTGGTTTAAAATGTTTTGCTTTAATTTTTTTCTTTCCAACCTTTCTTCTGTGTGTGAGCTTTTATGTAGTATATATACAATTAATAAACTATTCCACTTAAGGCTGTATCTTTCATCAGATTTCATTATTATACAGTTTTTATAACCATCATTTGTGTGGCTATTATACATATGTTAATAGGTTACCTAAATACTCTCAAGTTGTTGGAAGTTTGCTAACTATCTGTTAGCCACTTTAAAAACAAGTATGTCTGATGGACTCTGCTGCTAGATGTATCTCCAAGCTGTAGGGGAGTTTTTGATCTGTGCTTTGCATGAATATCTCATAGTTTGCAAATTCTTCTGTGAGGCACTACAAGGATGTGTGGTCCTGCTGCTGAAGAGAAAGATGCTTCAAAACACTAACCATCTACTGCACATGTTCAGAGTAAGAATTGATTGGCGTAGACTATGCATTTAGCTCCACTAGTAAGAGTAGTTATGGTGATAATATCAGGTTAAGGTGGCAATAATAGTGTGGTGGATTGAATGTATGTGTTCTCCCAAAACTCCTATGTTGGAACCTAATCCCCAACATGACAGTGTTGGAGGTGAAATCTTTGGGGGATAATTAGTTTGGATGAGGCCATCAGGGTGGTGCCCCATGATGTGAATAATGTCCTTATAAGAAGAGGAAGAGACATCACAGCTCTCTAACTCTCTGCAGTATGAGAACGCCAGTATGAGAAAGTGGACATCTGCAAGCCTGAAAGCTAGGAACTGAATCTAGCAGCTCCTTGATGTTGGACTTCCAGCCTCCAGAACTGTGAAAAATAAATGTTTGTGGTTTAAGCCACAGCCAGGGTGGCTTGTCAGAGAACAAGTGTTCTGTCAGAAAACATATGGTGCAGATGGTACAGTTACAAGGGTTAACTGATGAAGTTAATGAAAGTAATATTTACAACAGTATAGAAAGTGTTAAGAACACCAACAACAGTAGTTATGACCCCTTGGCTTGATGTGGGTTTTGACAGAACTACATCCATGGAAGAGGGTCTGCTACAGGGCATGGCTAAAAGTTCACAAGCACAGCCAAAGCCAGGGCCAGCAGAGAAGGATGGGGACAGAAGGACTCCACCCTCTTCTCTTCTGTGACTCTTTGGTGGCATTCATCAAGGAGGCCAAGAAGACCAGAGAGCACCATCCATGGAGGGGAGCTCTCAGAGCTCATACAGGGCATAAAATGGCAGAAAGTGGATTTAGAGAGACATAATAACAATCACCAGCATAATCTGTCCTTTCTACCATATACAATGAAAATTGTCCTTTTTTTAGATGGAAAAATTTACATACCCACACAGGCAAATTCATTTCCACCAACCACTCTCGCCTCATAAAATGATGTCAATTTAATCATACTTCCACCAAGAACCAACATCACATGGTATCCATCTCCAGAGTCCTTCATGTAAAGTAGCAGGGAAAAAAATGGCATACAAAAGGAAAGAAAGGATAAACAATCCAGAAGCTACAGCCTCTCCTTTAAAAGGCTGAAATTCAACATTCTATCTGTGTTCTCTCACCTAAATGGGTACTCAGCCAGCATGTTCGCACACAAAACTTTTTGTTGCTTATTTAGTTGGTTTTGGAGCTAAATCCTAGTAACAAAGAATGCAGATACTTTTGGTCTTGCGTTTATTGATTTCCTATTGTTTCCCACTGACCATTATAAAGGAACACAGGAGTAGTAGATGTAAACTCAGTGAATCCCCAGGTTTCAGAAACTGTCTTACAGCTCTCACTGTGTAAAAAAAAAAAAATCAACTCAATTTCCCCTCATTGGCTGTGATTAATCACCCTGAGTCACATAGTGACCTCCCTCTGTATCCCTCTGTCCATGAAATGAGAAGTCCACAGTGGCCAGGGGCATCCTTAGCTTCTACCTCAACAAAAGCAGGTGGTGCTCCCAGAGGCATTTCTCCCTTGGGCACTAAGTCTCAGATCCTGCCAGCCCAGAGATGAGAAGCAAATTTCTCTAAGGATGTTCTTAGGTATGATAGTAAAATAGCATCTGCATCTACCGTTGACTCCTGTACCTGTAAAGTTTAGCTGTTGGAGAAAAGAATATCAGACATTGACTACTGGTTTAAGGGGTGTACAATGACTTGTGGGACAGTGGCCTAACCTTGCAGGATATTTCTTCCTAATTGGTGGCATGATTGAGCCTTCATCATACTTACCATACTTACCAAAGTATAATGCCAGTGGCTTCTGAGTGATGAGGAGACCAGTAAATCTATTGCCAAAGTCCCTTTGTCAAAAAGTGAGTTCCTTAGCCTGAGACAAAGGTCTCTGTGATAATCTGTTAATGATTTAGGCCTTCTGTAAGTTCACAAAATTAAGATGCTGGCACAAGTTTTATAGGTAGGGTTGGCAGGTAAGAATTTGGAATATCTGTAAGGACAAATCACTGCCTCTGAATAATGAAACAGTTTTCATATAATCAATACCCAATATGTGTTTGGATCTTCCTTCTAAGAAACAGTGCCATAACAAGTGTGCAACATTGGCCTCTTGTGTTGGTAGGTTGGGCACTCAGAAGTGGTGAAACCAGGTTCGCCTTGGTGCAAAGGAGCCCACATTGTTAGTCTCACATATGATCTCATTGCTGCTGGCAGGGCCACTTGTGCAAGATGCTCAGGGCAGGCATGGAGTGCCTGTGGGGAATAACTAACAGTGTTATACATAGGTCATTTTGTCCACCGATTGTTGAGGGACAGTCCTAAAATGAACATCCTCTGGTTGACATTTATATGATACACAGTATCTTTATTCTCTGAAAGGTCCATTCCCAGGTCTCTTGGTCACCAACATTCCAAGTACCCATTGTCCAGGAATCAGATCTGAAAATCAGGCCACCTATCTCCTCTTCCATGAACCACTCAACCAGACAGATTCCTGGAGCTTATATGCATGAACTTCCTGCACCACTCTGAAGGGGGTTAGAATATAGTAACCATCAACTCTTGGCTGGTGTAAATATACTGTGACAATTTACCTTTCAGCCAAGCCCATACTTTTTCCTCCTTTGTTAATTCACTGTAAGGAACTACAGGAGGCTTTCAGGAATGGACCCTATGGGAGTGGGTCCTGGAAAATTTACTTATGCCTGGTGCACCTGCTCAGGCTAGTGTTGTGTACGCAGTTTCCATGTTATAATGGAATGCTGCTGTGCATATTCAAAATAAAACTTTATGCTCCAATGCTTTGTATAAACATGAAATTCAACAGGTTGTGTCTCATAATTGCTGGTATCCCATGGTCAGAGTTCAGTCTCTACCAGGGTCTAGAAGCAAACCAAGGGCAGCTTTTCAAATGCAGAATATTGTCTTCAGGAGCAGACATGATCTTCTTAAGATCCCTAGACCTGTGTGTTATTCTCCTATTGGAGATGGTCAGAGCCTCTGAAAAGCCCATCCCTCTGTCACAGGCACTTTTAGGTACCACTGAGTCTACTGGGGAGTAAGGTCCTCATTGGCAGACAGTCTCCACCATACCTTGGGTCTGTGCAGAGCCTGTTCTTGCTCCAGATTCCTTTCAAAGCTGGAGAATTGACTGAGGCCTAAGTGGGGTTAGGACAACAAAATGAACATGACATATGTTGCACCAAAATCTACAGAGACGTATGAGGGTTATGCCCCTCCAATGACCTCTTACTTTAAAGGATACAATCTCACATTCAATATAGAGGGGCTCCAAGGAGTTTCTCCAACCTGGTAGACATCTGCACAACCACAGTGATTACCCCTATGCTGGCATGAGGTTGCTTGTAAACACCTCCCAAGTTCATTCACTGTGAAGTTACTGGTGTAACAGACCAGCGTAATGTTCTGTGGGTAGTCAAGACTCTTCCAAACTTGCGTCAAAAAGCAGTAGGTTGGGGCAGGTGACAGTAAATTTTGTGGGATTATCTTTACTGGTGGACATTGCAAAGAAGTTTATTCAATCAGTGGGTTCAGGGTGCTTATCAGAGGCCAGAAGCTATGTTAATTTATTCTAAGGAAGGTACCACATCTGGTACAGCAGCCATGATTGTTATCACTGCTGATTACCTTTTGGTAATCCAAGTCATTCTGCAAGATCTATCTGGCTTTTCTACCAGGCAAACAGACAAGTTGGATGGAGAGGTGATAGAATTCCCAACCTCTGCATCATGACATCTCAGTGGCAGCACAAATCTCTATTAATGCCCAGATAATTTGATTCACTATTTTGAGGGTTAGGGCATTTCCAGGAACACCCATATGGGTCTTTCTTACCATACAGTCCTTATTTCAATGATAAGAAGACCCTATGGAATCCTAACAGTTATTAAATATATTTGTAGTCTTCGGGACTTTGGAGAGAGCCTCCGAAATAAGCCCATGGCCTAATGGAATCTTCTGTGAAACAGACTTGTGCTACAAGTCTATCCATCACCTGCTACTTTAAGCCCCCTTTTGGTCAACAGACCACCACGATGATTTGTGTCTCTAGGGATTAACATCCTATCAGAGGTATTAACCAATAATCCCTAGAAAATCTGGGTAGTCCCTATTCCCCAGTGCACAGTTGTTCTGTTGATAAATCACAGGTTCTTCTGGGGGAAAGTCACAGGGAAAGCTATGGTCTGTCTTCATGATGGGCACCAAAGTTTTCCCAAACATCTGCTGAGATAGACTTAGGAACCTTCAATCAGCTGGGGAAATATAAAGAGAGCCAGGACTGGGCTCAGTGGGTGGTACAGCGCCAAGGAGGCAGGGAAAATCCAGAGCCCAATCTGTGACATGTGGGATTTAAAATGCTTTGAAACATTCAAGTGGAAATGTCTAATAAACCCTTGGATACTTGAGTCTAAGCCAGAAATTGAAATGGGAAGGCATTAGCAATTAGATGTTAATTGAAGCCATCAACCCAGATATGAATTTAGTAGAAAGGCAAAATCTAAGGTTTATGTAAAAAAGAGGATCCAGCAGAGAGGTCTAAGGAAAATCACCCAGAGAGGTTTAGGATAAACCAGAAAGGGGAGATATTGTAGACACTTGGGAAGAAGGTACTTCAGAAAGGAGGAAGTGGTCCATTGCATCAAATGCTGGTGGAATTCGTAAAGAATGAAAACCAAAAATAATGCCTCTTTGATGTGGTGATGTGGAGACAAGTGACCTTTGGAAGAGCTGTTTCTGTGGAGCTCTGAGGACAGAAGCCAGACTGGGTGTGCATCGTGCACAGCAAAACCCTGCCTTTGTCACATAATTCCATCCTCCAAACACCAGATGGCTTAACATGTTTTGAGCTTATTTTATGTGTGTTGATTCTGACTCCTCCCTTATCACATTTTTATAATTCACATGCCAGTGGTCATTAGCCACTGACAATTCTTTTGTTTAGTTTGCTCCAACCTAGATTTGTCTCAAGCCTCATCAATATACCTGTGAGGCCTGTTCAAAAGGGTTAAGCTTCCTGAGTAATGTATTTGTGTCCCATATTCTGTGATCATACAAAGAAGTAGGAGGAAGTCAGTTGTGAGGCCCTTAGCATCCGTGCTTAGTCATTAACATCCATCATCTATCATAAAGAAAAACCAGCCTGAAATTCTTCTTGCCAAACCTCACAGCCTTTCATTCCTCCTACTAACTATAGCCATAAACTCAGAAGTGTGCACATTTGTTTTGGGGTTTTTTTTTTTAGCTTTTCTGGGCCTTTTTTTTTCTACATCAGAAATAGTCATCCATGCAGAGGCATGAATGACTATTTCCCTCTTCTGTCAGTTGGTACAGTAATAAATCTCTATACCTGCTGACTTTTACATTGTGATTCATAGTCGATTTACGTTTGTACATGAAATCAGTGTATTAAGCCCCTTTGGGAGTTTAATTATTCCAAAAATATGGACAAATCTGAGTATATGTCAGGTTGGATAACACAAGGACTCCAGAGTACATAGGACTGTAGTATTTACATTTAAAGACCATTAATGCCTAAGCACAGTTTGGCTAACTAAGCATAAAACAAGGGACTTCATTACCCGTCACCCTGGGATCAATGTAAACCTAAAACAGAGCCCGGCTAAGAAAACCAGAGATTGACTGACTATACCCAGAGACTATTAAAACTGTTTTGTACAAAATGGCTCTGAGGAAACTTAGTAAAGAGATTCATTCCCATGGCTTTAGTCATTTGTTTAGACATACATGGCATTCTTTTGGTTCCTACATCTCCCATTTATTACAGAAGTGGTTTTGGTTTTCTGTAAACCTGAATTGTTTTCATGTGATAAGAACTGAAATGTGGTACAAATTCCCTTGGCTCCTGGAATGCAGATCAGTCAGTAGTCAGCAGACGAATCCATCAAATTGTTATATCTCTTGAGACACAGCTCTTAAGTGGGAAATAAAACTACTGTTTTTTTATGTGAAAGACAGAAGTCTGAAGAGGACTCATCAGACAGATTTAGAAATGGCAATGAACTACAAATGGGATAGTATGCCATGGTAGGTTGGTCAGTAAACAATGATCTGAGGTTATGACTCCCCTTGTAGGTCACACTTAAGAACAGAGAATCACTGGGCCATTGTTTCCCCATGTTTGACACGGCACTCTCTAAACAGTAAATGCAGATAAAGTGTAGCCATTACAAGAGAAGGAGAATAATTTAATTATTACAAAAAATAAAAATAGCAATATTTAATTATTAGCAGTAAAATAATCTGCATTATAATTGTCCTGTCAAATCATATGCAAGATCTATAAAAATAATTTTTATTTGAGTAAGGAAAAAATTGAGCCTATATATTTTTTCCTAATGAGAATTTTTTGATATTTTCAGAATGTTTATATAAGTACTTTTCTAAATTAAAAAGGCTGTATAGTTTTATATAAAAAAACAATCTTATGAAACCAAAATGTCCCTTTGAGAACTTAATAATTAATTCCAATGAAGACAAACCTGAGTAGACTCAGAGAAGCAACAGCATAAATATTGACACAGACAAGTGGTGTGTGGTTTGGCCAGCTGCCTGAAATTCTTTCTCAAGGTGAGCATGGAAGTGTTAGGTTAAGACAACTGAATAGAGTGGAGCACATCAAGAAGAAGGCTCTATGGGAAAAAGCAAAGTGACTTATAGTAAAGAAGCTGTAATTAGGGAAGAGAGAAAAAAATTAAACACTAGAGTATTAGGAAATTTCTCATTATTAGAAGAAATATAGATAAGTATGAGTAATATGAGAGTGGATGGTGTATGCATTTTTTCTTATTTTTATATTTCCAAAATGTGTTAAATATGCATGGATTTTTAATAACATTTTAAATCAGCCATTCAATTTGCTCAACATTGAAATGATTATGTGAAAAAGAAGTGGACTGTCATGGACCTTTTAACTAACAAACACCTGAAAACATGTGGACTTACTCAAAATACTAGTACTTTCACCAGCAATAATAGCTATACTCACTAATCTTGCAAGTACAAGACAGTGAGCTGCTAAGGCACATTGTCCTTTATGTACATTCTCCTGCCCATGTTCAGAGCAGTCCTGTGAAGCAGGTACTATTGTCTCTGGGTGAAGTTGCTGAGCATTTCAACCATCAACAGACCTCTAGCCATGTTTGGGCAGGAAAACTCCTTCAGACACACCTCAGAACTCAGCCTGAATGAACCATTACACAGACTGTCTCCTTCAAGCTCCTGGAAAACTTTCATCATTCGTCATTCAGTGATAATAATCTTTAATAGTATTGTATGTATGCAAAGCACCTTGAAAAACAAGAGAAACTAAAGGGTTTAAAACATACAGCAAAGCAGTTCTGTGTCACTGCTTTAGCAAATTCTAAATTGGAAGTAAAATGTGGATTTCTCTTTGCTATTATCTACTAAGTTTTGGTAGAGATGTTTAACAATCATTGATACCAATTTATAGAAGAATATTGCTTAAACAGGACCGAATACTTTTTCTTTTCTTCCTTTTCAATATGTTGTCTTAAACTGGACTGTTAAACACTTCAATAATCTCTTTAACAGTCTAAACTATAATGAAGATAATCAAAAAAAGCAATTGTCTCCAATTGACCACAATAAAACACTGCTATAATCTTTCTTCCCTTTTTCTTGTTTTTATTATGAATGATCTTCCAAATGCTTCATATTGTACTTTCTTAACAACATTAGACAATATCATTAAACAAATTTGCCATTGGCTAAAGTTTACTGTTAATATTCTAAGATTTAGTTGGGGAGATGCTTTGCACAAAACACAGGTAATTAAGAAGCATATGCCAGGATCTAGAAACAGTAGAGTGATGTATTTCTTTCTTCAGGGAATATTTTATAAGACATAGAGAGAAAAACTCATAAATTGGCTGGGAAGAATGCTCAGTCTGGAGCCAGTGCTTGGCGCGGCCATAACAAGCTGCCTGACCTGTGAGATTTGATGATGGTGAGAGTGATGCTCTCCTCAGAGGCTTGTTGTCTGAGAGCAATAGAGAACAGACTTAAAGGGCATGTAGTCAGTACTCAGTAAATGTTGCTATGGGGGTACTGAAGAACTTCGGAAAGAAAGAGTGACACCAATAAGAGTTCCAAAGGGTAACTTGGTCTGCAAATATAAAATGCCATAAATATTTTAAACAGAACATTGTACACTAAATATTAATTCTAGAAAATACTACAAATGTCACAATACTCATAAGAAGAGCTACTTTGCAGGATAATTATATGATTCCTGGATAGCATTTTAAAGTGAATTACAGGATTCAGTTTCCATGTTCTCAGAGAGTGAATGGGTTTCTTTTCACTGTCCAAATTCCACCAGAAATCTCCTGGCATATCCTACCATTCAAAAGCAAATGCAACCACAAGGAGGATGAAACTATATTTTGCTCCTGATGACGCAAAATGATTAGTCATCGTCCCATGAGACAGCACCTGACATTTAACCATTTGGGTGGCTTTTCACAAGCTCAACTAGAAACACACCACTTTCACTTTTAATTGAAGATGCTTTGATTTGTACTACCTTCCCCAAAGAGATTTCACTCAAAGGAACCAAGCTGTCACTCTTGGCTTATGAAGGAGGACTGAAGTCTTCTTCACTTGGATCTGGCTGATTAGAGACTTCCTCGGTGTGCAAAGTCCCAGGGAGGTCATCTAGTTTAGCTTCTGCTACAGAAAATTCCCGCTCACTGTCATTTAACTGATTAAAGATTTTAAATTTTTTTATGGCCTTTTCCTTCAGCCTGTTGAGTTCTCCATTATTTCCATTTTGCAACATCCCCAATAGCTCAAGAGACCTGACCAGTCCCTCTGTATTATTCCTCCCCAAACACATCCCATATTGGTTGTTTGCATTATACAAACATATGAAATAAAGACTGGGAATGGGGCATATGACAAAAGGGTTCTGAACACATTATATTCTCATTACTTTTTTGATGTCACCAAATTTTTCAATTCTGCATATGGCCTCCCCACTCTTTAGAACTTCTAAATGTTTCTCATGAGGATTTATAAATGATGCTAACACAATAGTCATCTAATTCATGTTTTCCAGACTAATCTGTAGAACTCATGTTGAGGTATTCCCCCCAAAAATGATTCCATGGTCATATAACTGTATAAAAAGATGGAACAAATCAAGATAAACAGTACATCTCTACTGAAGGAGTTCTCAGACTCTTGAACACAACATACATTATGAACACCTGAGAAGGAAGAGGGTATGCGGCTCTCCCAAACCCTTTCCTTTGCGTGTTAGAAAGAGAAGATGTGGTAAGCTTTTGTAAAAGTAGGCTTCCAAGGATTCTGCTTTAGAACACATTGCCCTGAAATATGGAATGTTTATCTAGAACAGAGCTGGGTTAAAGGGTGGATTCAGGAGAGTTCCTTGAGGAGCCAATGCAAAGAGGGAAAGAAGACTGGGGCAGTGAGTCCATCCTGGGAACGCAATGAGAAAATAATATCACAATCCCTGACACTCCTCCGAAGAAAACATTCCAGAGACTGGGAGGAATTTTATGATACACCCAAGGGGGGGGAAGTGAGACTTATCCCCCCAAAAGTGTAGTACTCCCAAAGAGGAGCTTGATTAGCAACAAAAGGTCTTTGAACTGGGGACAGATTAATTAGTTGTACCACATCCTCCTTCTGCAGAGGTCTCTTCTTTACATGTTTAACTGGCTGGCTAAACACGAGACCCAGGGACTGTGTTGCTCTGTACCTGCACCCCTCATCTAACGTTTCTCTACGGTAAGGTCTAAGTGGCTCTTCTTACATTTTCTACTTCCCTCTTTCACACTTGTAGTTACCAGTCTCTTGAGGGACATATTTTGCATGAAGAAAGTGAAAGAATTTACTCTTTTTCTAAAGAACCCCAGACAACATTTTAATCCACAGCTGGAGGGTGTAATCCACTAAGCCTCGTACTGGTTCTCAGATGTCCTCCTATCCTACTATATCTCTCTGGAAGAAAACACTACACTTTACAGGCATCCTTAACATCACAATTACTTAAAATGTTAGTATTACTAAATATCTTATTTATAGCACCATTTACAAAAAAAATTAAATACTATCTCTTAAAGTCTAATCATAGGAAAAATTTGGTATATTTGCACAATCTGTAACCTAAGCATTAATCTTCTTTCCTAACATTTCATATGTATCATGTATAGCTAACCAGCTTCCACTGTAAGCTTGATCTTTTAATTAGACTGGAGTACCCTGAGCACAATGCTTTTGTCTTATTTTTACTTTTCTTCATTCAGTGTCAAGTTCATAATCTGCTTTCAGTGAGGATTTCATGATAAAAAAGACAGAAAGAATAGTGATTGAAAATTTGCAAAATTGATCTAAAATTCTTAGAAGTATTTCCATTTTCCAAAATATTTTTTTAATTTTAGTTAGTGACTCAAAGGAAACATCAATAAAATGAATATCTACACTCAAAGAAGAATGTTTTTCCCAATTTATCACTCCAGGGAAGCTCCTCTGCAAATCACAGAGATTTGTGTTTGTCACACACAACTGGAAAATTATTTCTTGTTCTTCTTATGAATGTTACGAAGGATGTGTGGTTTGGGGTTTTCTTTCATTCTTGAGAAGCTCACTGCTTTTTTCCCCTTTAGTTTTTTTTTTTAATTTCAAGGTCAAAATTCATTTTTAATATATTTTATTTTTTAATTATTTTTTTAAATTTTCAATTACTGTTGATATTCAATATTATATTAGGTTCAGGTGTGCAGCATAGGTTAGACATCTATATAACTTATGAAGTGATCCCTTCAATAAGTCTAGTACCACCCCCTCCCCCAAATGCTGTACTTTACATGGTTATGACTAATTTGTAGCTGCGATTTGTACTTCTTAACTCCCTAAACTTTTTCATCCTGCCATTCAAGACTTTCCTACATGGCAGCCATCATTTTGATCTTTGTATTTTTTAGTTTATTTCTGTTTTGTTTGCTTCTTGATTTTGTTCTTTAGATTTCACATATAAGTGAAATCATATGGCATTTGTCTTTCTCTGACTTATTTCCTTAGCATAATACCCTCTAGGTCCATCTATGTTGTTACAAACGGTAAAATTTCATTCTTTTTTATAGCCAAGTAATATTCCTTTGTATATATGTACCACTTCTTCTTTACTCAATCTTCTGTGGACACTTGTGTTGGTGGGGGGGAGGCTCTGCCTGCAGGGCCCCCCCAGCCACCACAGATGAGAATAAGTCTACCAAGACACTATCTGCTTGGGGAGGAAAGGTGGCTGATCTGTCAAAGAAGAATGACCAAGAACCTTTTCCTCAATAGACTTTGATTGGGTTTGTTTGCACAAGAATACAGGCAAAACTCATTAATCATTGTCAGGCAGTAAGGATCAAACAATAGATAACAAAGAACTCTGAGGGCCTATTTTGAGTCAGGGTCAGAAAGCTAAAGAACTATAAAACTTTGAGGAACAAACCCACTTCTTGCTTGGACCCTTATCATTTAATTGAGATCATGCTAAACAAAGCTGGTTTCACAGGGTTTTACATGTTCTTTCTTAGGCCTGATTGCCCGGGGAACCTGCCCTTTCCAGCACAGGGCTACCCCACCCTCTGTCATTGTTTCAGGCTTAAGTCAGACAGAAGTAAGGAAGTCAAGAGATTAGCAGACTTCTCACAGACAATGAGGACTCAGGCTTTGTCAAAGTTGAGGGGCGAGGGTCATCACCCCCTTTTGCTGTACCCCCCAAAGTCCTTCCTTGGGGGCCTCCCACATGATCCTGCTTGTCTTAGGTCATTCCTCCCCTTTGGGAATCTTACCCATCATTGGCTAACCGACCAAGCATCAGGGGCCAGTTATGGATGAAGTAAAGGGAGCCGACGCAGCGCTTTTGCCAGGGAGATAAGCTTTTGTCTCCTTAGTCTTACAGTCCAAGGTCTCTCCCTCAGCCATAGCCTTGGTGGGGGTTACAGTTTCTGAAACCAGGCAGGGTACTTCTCAACACACTTGGTTCTTCTTTGCTTATCCAGCCATCCTATGTATTTTGTATAGAGCACTTAATCAATTTACACTTAATTATTTATAGGTATGTAGCTATTGCCATTTTATTTTTCATATTTTTATGTTTTTTCTTTTTCTTCTTAAAGAAGTCCCTTTAATATTTATTGTAATACTGGTTTGATTGTGATGAACTCCTTTAGCTTTGTCTTGTCTAGGAAGAGTGTTTTAGGATTTTGTAGACATAGCCAATGTCACTCATTTAAAAGTGACTAGATTTGGACATAGTTCCTATTATTTTCTGTAAATAATTTTTTGTATAATTTTGTTTTCAAGAAGACTAATTTTACCAGAAATTAGAATTCTCTGTTTCCCCGTCTTTAATTTGCTGATGGTGATTTATTAAGACAACAGTAAATGACATTAAAAAACACTTGCTCAAAATAAGAACCTAAGATGTTGTGTCATCACATTGCCCCCCTGAAGAGTTCTTAAAAACTCTTGAAATCATTGTTGTAATCATTGTTTGGCATTGTAATATAGACAAAGAGCCATTCGCTCACCCTAAGTTTGTTAATGGGAATCGTATACCCTGGTGTGTAAGGTGGTAAACATTCAATATACAGGATCTGTTACTACTTTGGTTAAAGGCATTAATACATAACATATCCATGTGTGAAATCCCTCTATAAAACACAGCACAACAAAACAAAAAAAATCACTTACATAAAATTATATTTTAAATATTTCAAAATACATTAGTTCAGACAAAGTATTGGCCAGATGTGGGAATATAGCTCTATACCTTCCTCATTATAAGAAGGTGTACCTCATCACCTCTTTACTGGTTCTTAAAAGGCATTTTATCTATTACTGGATTTATTCATTCTGAAGTTTCTGCCTTTTTAAAAATATCATTATTTAAATTCTTCAAGATAGTTTTTTTTTTCATTTCCATGTTCAAATTCTGTCAGAAAGTCTATGAAGTACTTCCTGACTCACATGCCATAACTATAATGATCTCTCACATTTAGAATGCACTTACATAATTTAAATCTTGATATTTTTTAATGCCATGTTTCATCCTGTTGGTATGCTGCTGTTTTGATGGTTTTAACTTTTTTCTTTAGTAATACAGCATAGACCGTGAAATAAGAGGTGCCCCTCTGAATAACAGTACAGTGTTGGATGTGTGTGGGTTGGACAATAGATAAATTAGATTTAGTAAGTATAAAATAATTAACAGTGGGCATGCCATTTTAGAAGTCACATTCAGGGGAATGGAGAACTTCCTTATGTTCCTTTGTGTTCTTTTAGGTCTGAGTCTTTTGGTGCTGACATTTCTCTCTTTGCAAATCTCCTTTCCTCTTCTGAAAATCTCTCTAGGTTGCACTATCTTTCCTCCTTCTTTTACTTTTTATGCATTGGGAAAGATCCGAACATGACTCTACTGTTTCTAATATACCTTGACTGGCCAAATTTTTTTTTAACATAAAATAAAATACAACCTTTGGAAGGCTATTTATCTGTCTTCAAAAAAGGTCATGGGAAGAATGCCATAGAATTTTCAAATGGCTCATCCATCAAAAATACAGCTTCCCATTGATTCTTCATGAATTGTCAATTTCCAAAGAGCCTCAGGGACAAGCCTCATTCTGTGAGGAGAAATCCTTGGTAAGGAAAAGAGTGAAGTCATGAATGATTTTTCTGGTGTTTTCCTTTGGACAAAACTAGCCATCTTGCTCTCAGCCTCAAGCAATAGCATTTCATGAACAGCCTAGACAAAAGGACTTTGTGATGATAATCATAATGTGAATATGGCAATAAGTGGAATAAGAAAAAAAACCAAGTCACTACCTAAATATGATGTCCCTATAAATGACTTGTGTTGGACAAAACTGACAAAGCCCAGAAATAAACTAACTTAACCCAAGGTAGATTGTCAAACACAGTATCACATGCTGGCTGTATGAAATATTTTCCTAAAGAAGCTGGAAATATTGTAGCAAAATAAACCTTCCATTTGAGTCCATCAGCCAATAAATTAGTCTTTGGCAAATTTCCTAGCACTTCTGGAAATAAGAAAAAGCATATTTAATGAGAAAAAGTGATTAAGAAATAAACCAAAGGGTCACTGTGCACAGAATATTATTGAAATTTTTGCAGCCACTTATCACACTGGAATGTCTTGGCAAATAGCACTCTGCCCCTCCTCCTGTTTCACTGTCTGACTGTGACAGCCCCACCCAAGTGAGCACTACCATGACTTATTTTCGTGCTTTAACTTATCACTGCTAGTCTTCAGTGACTGATATTAAATGACTAACACTGCGGTGTTGGCAATCCTGGGTTCATCGGGCTGAGTAACAGAGTAGCTAACAATCTGGGTTTGCTGGGCCACACTTTCTGAGGAGGAAAAAAGAAACAAAAAGCCAAAAGTTACATCTAGGACAATAGAATTTTTAGAGACAATCTTAATCCAATGAGGTGTTTTTACCAATACCAGAATTTTTAGCCTTAATATTATAAAGATATAGCTATATGATCTGCCCACTCAGCAACTGTCTTCTAAATGCTGCATTTTCTCATACTTGGAAATTCCAACCAGATATTTTTACATCTTCCACCTCTCTCTTTTTTATATGCATGATTTCCTTACATTATTTGGCAAATTTTCAAAATTAATAATAGCTGTTTTAAGGTTTTTCTGACACTTACATCATCTTTATCATTTCTAGGTCTGTTTTTATGGCTAATTTTTCTCTTACAATAACCTACTTTCCTTTTTCTGTCCTTGCCTGATAAGCTTTGATTGGCTGCTCAGCATTGAAAACTTTGCACTGTTGAGCAGTGGATTCTCTCGTATTCCTTAAAATAGTGTAGGCCTCTGTTCTGGCATACATTTAAGTCATTTCAGGTAATTTTCATCTTGATGAAATTGTTTTTGGGTTTTGGTGGGCCAAGTCAACAGCAGCCTTTATTTTAGGCCTACTTCAGCCCCACAACTAAGGTGAGACCCTTTGGAGGACACCAACTAAGACCCTGTCCCCTGTGCACTCTCTCCATTCTGTCTGGTGGAGCTCACGCTCTTTCCCGCTCTAAGCAAGGGCCAGGGATGCTGAGTCTGCTGCTTCCTGGATGTGGTTTCCCCCAGTTCAAGTTATGTTGGTAGGTTATCAGGCAGAGGCTAGAGGAAACATCTGGGGACCTTAGAAACATCCTCTTTGCAGGTCCTTCTCTAAAGAGATTTGCCTCACATATGCTAGCACCTTGATCTCCCAAATTCCATTCTCATTCTTCTCATCAAGACCTCCAGGCTTTACTCCAACTTTCTCTCCCTGCATAGTGGTCTGTAAACTACTCCAGGCATCATCTGAGGTCATTTTGAGGCTCACTTTGTTTCTCTTTTCTCAAGAGTCTCTGGCAGGACCACCCCTTATTCAATGTCTGCAAGTGTTGTTTTGTACATTTTTTATATTCTTATACCAGGGGGGCATTTCCATAGTCCAGATGTTCTATCATTTTAATGAGTGTGAATTTCAGACCAATTCCTCCCAGAAAAGTAGATGATAGATGCAGATATATATATAAATACACAGAGAGAGATACTAGCAAGCACACAGCCATACAAAATGTCTGAGATTCTGAAGAGTTCTCTCCTGCTGATTTCAGGTGCACCAACCAGCAGCCTGTATAGAAGTCTTTCCTCAAAGTGGACATTACATGTTCTTACAACCAGCTCTAAGGAGGCACGATCGTCTATGAAATGCAGACAGACAGGGCCAAAGGTCTTCTGACCAAAGGCCTCCTGACCCAGGTCCTGCACCAACAGCAGGCACAGTGGTTGGCTGAGTGCTGCACCTTATTTATGGAAGGACTGTGTCCCTGTACATCATTCTTCATCAACAACACATCTAAAACTCCACACATTTTATTAACCAGAAGTTTCACCTGTCATTCCTTATGATAATAAAGCAATGCTTAATTAATGTCAGTTAAGATTACTGTGTTTTTATTATATGCTAATTAGCTAACCCTACCATGTTTATGAACACAAAAATTATAAGAAAAGAAGTACCTAATATATGACAAAAATACAATATAAGAAGAATGAATAAACTGAATCAATAGATATTTTCCCGAAGGTAAAGGAAAATAAATTTGTGAGAAGTGTAGAAAAATTGCTGTGCTATTTTCCCTCTAATAACACTTAGCTCTAGCCATCTATCTTCTGATTCTGTGGCAGTAATTAGTGAATGGGTATTTCAACCACAAACTATCCAAAGTCAAGGCGAGGTGATATTGCAACTACCTGCTCAGAAGCTGTGAGGGTCCTTCTAGGAGTAACTAATTTTAGTGGAAATGTGGTAGCCCCTGCAACTGGGCTGATGGAGAAGCACACATAGCTGCTCGGGGCCACCCAGACCTCTGGTTATTCCAGGGGCTGTTGGTCTTCACAGCTGTTTTTCCCAGGGCTTATGTGTGTCTTCAGAACTGGATCAAGACATCAGCATCTCATTCACTTGGAGTTTCACCAAATGCAGCCACCAACTGTGGTGAAATTTTAAAACACATAGAATTTATATGTGGAGTATAGAGCTGTTTCACTTTCCTGCCCTCCACCTTCACTCCGTGAATGAAAGAGCAATTCATCTGAGAACTAAGAAAGGCATCTCAATTTTCTGTGAGCCATTTACAGTACTCTGGACAACACACCAGGAGCTCACAGGATCAGTTTTACCTTGAGTTCCTTCTCAGAAAACAAGATTAACCTAAACAATGGTTTTGCTACTCTAATACAAGTTGTGAGTTGTTTTCAAAAGTGAAAATTGGTCCTACCTAAAAAATATATTCCAAAAAAACTCCCAAAACAAGTATGCTGAAAGAAAGGATGGTCAGATCTGCTGCTGAATAGAAGAGATGGAAGGAAGGAAGGAAGGAAGGAAGGAAGGAAGGAAGGAAGGAAGGAAGGAAGGAAGGAAGGAA
>PVIA01016174.1:0-19989 GCA_004024845.1 Tonatia bakeri | reverse complement strand
GAATTATAGGTTTACCAGAAGGGGAAGAGGAAGAGCAAGATATTGAAAACTTATTTGAAAACATAATGAAGGAGAACTTCCCCATTCTGGCAAAGGAAATAGACTTCCAGGAAGTCCAGGAAGCTCAGAGAGTCCCAAAGAAATTGGACCCAAGAAGGAACACACCAAGGTACATCATAATTACATTAGTCAAGGTAAAAATGAAGGAGAGAATCCTAGAAGCAGCAAGAGATAAGGAGACAGTAACCTACAAAGGAGTTCCCATCAGATTGTCAGCTGATTTCTCAAAAGAGACTTTACAGGCAAGAAGGGGCTGGAGAGAAGTATTCCAAGTCATGAAAGGCAAGGACCTACATCCAAGATTGCTCTATCCAGCAAAGCTTCATTTAGAATGGAAGGGCAGATAAAGTGCTTCTCAGATAAGGTCAAATTAAAGGAGTTCATTATCACCAAGCCCTTATTTTATGAAATGTTAAAGGGACTTATCTAAGAAGATAAAAAAAAAACCATGTATAGTAAAATGACAGAAAACTCACAATTATTAACAATCACACCTAAAACAAAACCAAAAGAAACTAAGCAAACAACTAGAACAGGAACAGGACCACAGAAATGGAGATCACATGGAGAGTTATCAACAGGGGAGTGGGGTGGGGAGAGAGGGGGTAAAGGTACAGAGAATAAGTAGCATAGATGGTAGGTAGAAAATAGACAGGGGGAGGGCAAGAATAGTATGGAAAATGTAGAAGCTAAAGAACTTATGACACATGAACTAAAGGGGGGGAATGTGAGTGGGAGGGGGTGGGCAGGGTGGAGGGGAGTGAAGGGGGGAAATGGGACAACTGTAATAACATAATCAATAAAATATATATTAAAAAAGAGAGATAAAAATATATGTATAATTTATATGTGTATATATACACATGTAGTATACGTAGGTTGGTATAATACAGATGCATTCAATCTATACATATATACACATAAAAGTGGATGTCAACATGTGTATACATGATAGAACGTGTGACTATTTAAATATCTATACATATATGTATATTAATACACAACATATTACATTCGTGTAGTACATATACAATCGTGTTGTGTGTATACATTATATCACACACGTGCACATTATATATGCACACACTCCTGTATTCATGTATACATACATATACACCTATGTCATATATATTCCCATATTTATATACTCACACATAATTACTTGTTGACTATACCCACTACAGTCAAGTCCTGGCAAGGAGAAAGCCCTGCAGCTAGGTGGCAGGAGCAGAGGAGGCCAGGCCCTTGTGGAATGATCACGAGAGGAAAAGGTGTGCTCATTGTGTGCGTGGGCCTTTTTCAGGCCAAAAGGTCTTAGCATGAGAGGAAACTGCTCAGGGCTTCCCAGACTCTCCCTTTGGCTCCTTGAGTGCCCTCTGCTGGCCAGAGACACCGTGAGGCTTGCTTCATACCTGGAGAGGTGTGGTCCTGGTGAAGAAGTGCTGAGGGTCACAATTGGACAGGCCCATTCTCCATTTCAGAGACAGAACCTGGGTCTGAATTAGGTCCTACGTCGCAGAAGAACCGTGAAGATCAGTGAAGGCCTCTAGCCCCTCACCATCCAGGTGTGGCCCATGGACTAACAGCACTGATATCACTGTAGGGCTCATTAAAAATGAAGACACACAGGCCCCACCCCAACTGCCTCAATCAGAACTACATTTTGACAAGGAAGCCCACATGAGAAGGGCTGGTATAGAGAAATTTGGGCTTCTGTTTCCTGTCTCAGCAGCTTGGGGTGCTGAGATGGAGCAGAGACCCCAGGGGGGCAGGACCATGGAGAGCATCATTTCTTCTCTGGTACCTGTGCTTCTGAAAGACAAAGGCAGCTTGAGGTTGGATTTCTGAGCCCACACCTGCAGCCATGTCACCCATCATATAAGGAAGAAGACAATATGGCTGGAAGCCCCAGAGCCTCCTCAGTTCTCACTGATTTCAGAGATGAAGAGATACATCACAAACTCACAGTTAGGTTTGGCATTTGTCTCATCCAGATGAGGAATATGGAGCAAGTGATCCGAAAGGGGCTCTTTTGTTCCACTAAGTAACAAGGTCACGTTTGGGAGCCAGACAACCTGTCTGGTCTCACACATGCACCTTCAGATGTCTGCCTGGAGGGTATACTTGAGGCTTCTGGGCTTCTGAGAGGGCAACACAGCACCTGGCCCCACTGCTTCCTTAGTCAGTGGACGACATCAGCAAAATGAGTGTTTCTGGAGCTGGGTTATGAGCTGCCGATGGTGGAGTCTGAAATAAGGGCTGGGGAAGTTAGAATTCTAGATGTGGGACCCCAAGATGCTGTGCCCTGATTCAGGAGCTATCAGTCCCATGACTGTGCTTATGATCTATCACAGGAGCCTTCACAAGTAGAAGGGGCCACCAGGGATCTTAGAAGGGTGACAAGGACCCAGCACACTGTTACTTGCTTGCAGGTGGAAGGGCCATTTGACAAGGAATGTGGGTGGCCTCTAGGAACAGTGAGCAGCCCTTGGCCCTGACCCAGCGAGGAAACAGGACTCAGCCATGCAACCACAGGAACCACCATCTACCAGCAACCTGAGTATGTGTGGGAGTGGTTCTCCCAGGGCCTCTGGGAAGAACCACTGCCCTGCCCACACCTCCATTTCAGCCTGTGAGCCTCTGAAAGTCCAGCCAGGTGTGCCAGACTGCTGACCTATGGAACATGGAGCTGTTCAACAGGTGTCCTCTTAAGCTGCTAAAACTGTGGTAATCTGGCAATGAGCACGAGAGTTTATAAGGGAGGAACAGAGTGTCTGCTCATTTAATTCTTAAAATGTTTTTGCCCTGGTTGACAGGGAAGAAGGTTGCAAGAAATACAGTGACAGGTAGCAAAATGTATAAAGACCCAGCATATATATTTTTTTTCTATCAAGACTGCCTACTAACAAATAATGATTTAAGTCTGGCTTGGCAGTTTGAGAGTTTGAAGCACAGGAATTGGGGTGATGTTTTCTAGTTAGTTTTGGTAAGCACTTGACCAGGTTGAGATCTCAGGAGCCCTGAGGGGGCCCAGGAGCAGTTCTGGTCTGAATCTTACTTGCTGTCTCCTGGACACAAAAAGGAGCACAAAAAGACCTTGTGCCTGAAAATAAAACATGGCTCTGACACTCTGCACCCATGTCCCAGCATTAAAAGGACTTCCAAGTAGATCAAGTAATCCTTCTTCATAATTTAAAGTCTTCCTCTAAATTCAAACTTCCTGAAGAAGTTACACATGTTAATTAAGCCTCACATACTTGACAGTGAAAGTGAATTGGATTGGTACACTCTGACCCAAAACAATCAGAAGCTTCTGGAAAGTCTAGAAAATAGGCAGAGTTCTTTGGGCTTAGGCCACCTGTTCCACTAATGGTGGTGGTCAGGGGGGACAAGGTCACTGGGATGGCCAAGTCTTTGTTGGAGGTAGCAGTCAAGGGGGAAGGACACTACCCTAGTGGCTGGAGTCCTAAAAGCTCTTCCAGGCCTTGCTCCTCCCCTTTGAGGTACCAAAGAGATTTCCTAAGCCAGCCCCTTTGTATGATATTTAGCTGGGCCAGAATGCTTTTTGCCCTGGTATGCATCTCCTGTGATGCCTGCCCTGGAAACAGCAGGTCCTGGCAGGGAGGAGGGACCTAAATAGGGGTGAGAGGCAGGAAGTGAGAAGAAAAATAAAGCCAACTTGGAAGGCTGCACATGTTTGTTCCCCAGGGCTGACCTTAGCAGGACATCCCCTTGCCAACTATAATAGGATGGGCAAAGGTGGGTGAAGTGTCTCTTCTTGTGCATCCAAGTTACTTTGTTGATGTGAGTCATTCGTATTTCCTCTTTACCACCAAAAATTCCCTCAGAGCAGCTAAGAGAAGGCCTTTCTCCACAAAATTATAAATTTGGTCCAAGAGCCCACATTGCAACCAATGAATACACATTGTCATCCTGATCATCTTCAGACCCTCTCCAACAGTCTTGCCCACTGAAGGTGTTAATATAAATATTTCTATGTTCATACAGAGACATTTCTTTGAAATGAATGACAGAAAGATCATCAAAGTTAAGGGCATTTACTTAGTGACCTTGAAATAGCCCGCAACCCCAGCCCAGACATAGGACCTCTTACAGGGAGGGTCGAATGGTGTGTATGGTCCTTCATCATCCTCTTCATCTTCATCTTCCTCTTCATCATTTTCGTTGTTCTCATTGTCCTCATTCTCATTCTCCGTCTCATTGCTGGCCTCAGCAACAACATCATCCCTTTGAGTCCCATTCACACCCCTGTCTGGGGCACTGCTGGGCCCTGTCCCATTCTCCACAGTGTGCTTAATTGGGATTTTGATGGCCACCTCAGATTCTCCATTGGTGTAAGCCCTGCTGTTTATCAGTCTTTGTCTCTGGAAAGAGAAAGGTACATTCTTACCACAGTCAGAGGGACTATAAGTCTTTATACCCAGAACACCAGCTATTGGGATCTTTTCCAGGCAGCTGACATGGAGATGCTTTCAGAACACTCTCCAGTCAAGTCTTAAGAGATTCCTCAAAGTAATAACCAACTTGGACAACTTCCTTCTGCGAGGAAGGATTCACCTTTCACAACCCACTGGAACTTGCAAATCACTTAAGAGGAATACTTCTGTATCTCAGATGGGCACTTGTTTTCTATCAGGGTTCTTGATTCTCTGTGCACTGTCATGTTATCTTTCTTCTCCAGATTTTAGGAATCTCTTGGTCTATATGTGAGCAAGCCACACAAATGTGTTTGGACTAGTGCACTAATAAGGTTGCCACTTCAGAGAAAGGAATATACAGGAAAATTCAGGTCAGAGATTCAGCACTATTTTAAACTACAGCAACTTTGATATACAACTACTTCTATTCAAGTTCACATCAGAGGGCTCCATTCAAATAGGAGATGAAAAGAAAAAGGTACATAGAAGGGGATAGGAGGGTTTTTCTGTATAACTGGGAACTGGATCATGTCTACCAACACATGGATGGAGGAACAAGGACCAGGATGTATAGCTAGCCCAGCAAGCAATGATGCTGAGAAATGGCTGAGGCATAATGTGTTAAACATTGTTAGGTACTTTGACTTTCAGGCCAGGAAACTTTCCTTCCCAGTTTCCCACCCCTGTCCAGTGGCAGATGGGTTGTGCTTTCCCAGATACCTCATTGATCAACATGCGACTGGCCATGGAGAGTCTGGTCTTGGGGGGAAAGTGGCTGGTGATCATGATTCGAAGGCCAGCCTCAGAGAAAGACAGCTGGTGTGGGTAGGCCGACAGCAGCTCATCCACCATGATCACTGATGCTTTGCGGTGGAAATTGGCTAAGGAGATTAAAAATACAACATAAAAATATTGAGGCTAGGACCAGGAAAGAGATATTCATACAGTTTTCCTTCTCTACCTTTTTCTACTTCCCTTTCTTCTTTCCTCCTACCTGCCTTTCTGCCCTTCTTTCCTTCCTTTCTTCCCTCTCTCCTCCCTATCTGCCCATGCATCCATCTACCCATCCATCCAGGGAAGGTTGAGCAAAATTTGGAGAAGAGCCAAAGTCTGCTTTTTGGGGCTCACTGATAGTTCTTTTTAAATGATGAAACAATTTGAGCATCATTCACTAACATAGAAAGAATGAGTGATAGCAAACAAAGACTTTCTCCTTGTCTTCAAAGGATTTTTCCCCTTAACTCAGAGCTGGGGCATAGGAAAGACCCTTATAATCTTTAGTAACATTTTATGCCCTGCAAATGTCAACAGTGTTCATACTGAGAGGTTGCAAACTGCAGAACTGACTTTAGTGCTAAGTGGAGGATTTGGTGGGGAAAGATACACTCTGCTGCAATGCAGCCTATAAGCACAGCTGACAGGGGGCTAAGTGGGTGAGTGGCCACATTATAGAGGCCCAAGGCCCAGAGGGGACTTTGGGCAAATCTTGTGTTCTGATTTTCTGGCTGGATGGAAAAAAAGTTTCATCAAGGTCCAAGCCCCCTCTCTAGGAATGTGCAATATGAACATATAGCTCACGAGTACATGGCCACAGGCCCTCTTTGTGCTCACTCCTGTTCCCAAGCCACTAAATCATCAAATGATCTCTGGAAACATTAAATAATATTAGGTAGCTCTCTTTGCTTCCCTAAGAGTATTCCTTTTATGGTTGTAAACTACTCAGAAGAGAAACAACTAAAATTCTTATGTGGGATGGAACTGAATAATCTTAAGCCTTTAATTAAACATGTATATAATTAAGAAAGTATACCAAGTAATTGATTTTAAAGTTCTAATAATTACCCACAGATTTCAAAGTCAGACATACATTTGAAAATAACCTATAGATTTTCTAGTTTCTTTTTTGCTTTTCCTGCAAAGCAGCCATATGGGATCAAGAAGAAATAAGTGTAAATATTTCAAGGGGGAAGTTAAAAAAATTAAATAAAAAGTGTAATACATTCTAGGCAAAAGTAAATGATACTTTTTGTGTTCCTCTAAGAAAGAATTTTGTTTATTAGAGAATACTATATTAGTTCTCTAAGTATGTCAACTGATTAACAAGAATATATTAAATATAAAAATTACTTTGAAAAAACAGGTCTATGTCATTTTGCCACTTGGAAAATGTGATAATGTAGCCTGGAAAAGAGTTTGGGTATAACAATATACTAGTAACAACCATCATTAATTAAGTACTTTACATACTTTGTCTCCTTTACTCATTACAAAAACTATCCAAATTTTGCAGAAGAGAAGATTGAGGCTTAGAGTGGTTAAATAACTGGCTTCATGACCACACAGCCAGAATGTGACAGAATCAACACTGCAAAATCCAGAGTCTTCTCTCCTTTACCATCCTGTCCTAATTTCCCTGTGTCACTCCCAGCAAATGTTTTGCCCAAGAACTTGCATGGGCTTTCTGAATTGGCTCATCACCAGGTATGAGACTGCCCCATGGTGTAGCCAAAGGGAGGGAGAGAGGACTGGAACCTTCTCTGCCCTATAGAGGCAGCACCCTCTCCAGGCCAGCTGCAGTGCCCCATTGCGGCCACGAGTGAGGGCAGCCAAGCTGGCTTCCCAGCACTTACTTCCTGAACACAGGCTCTCCTTGGTTACCTTTCTTGAGTAGCACCACAGTTGCATCGCAGTTGCTGCTGTCATCGATTTCAGCATTGCTGGCCAAGCCATTGACCATGTTTCCAGCACCTTTCGTCCTCCTTTCAAAGCACTGATGTATGCAAGCGTTGTATCTAAGCAAAGCAGTAAGAGAAGAGAACCCACCAGCATTTGCTGTTCCTCCATTCTCCAACTCCCACCAAGTGTCCCTGAAGTCTGGATGCATTGTGGGGGAGCCCACACCTCTAGTTATTATTGTTATTTTTCTGTCATCCTATATCCCCTCATAATATACAACTTGTTCTATTTTCCAATTTAAGGATATACAGTATGCAAAAATAAAACCAACATTACATAAATAAATAGTGACACACTGCTTTCTTTTCAGTGTTGATGGGGGTACCTCTGGGATGGAGTTCCCTCACTTGGAATTTATGCTCTGAAGGATGGTGATGAGACTCAGTGGGATGGGGAAGGTCTACCTTCTCTGGGCCACATCTCCAGGGCCTTTGCTGTCAGGGACACACTTGGTGGGGAAAGGAGAAGGTGTCTCACCCATGCTGCTACCCTGGGATGGCAGTCTAGATGTCTGTCTGTCTTTGGTTTTCTGAGGTCACAGTTTGGAATCCTGTGAATCTCTGTTACTGTTATGCCATAATTTCAGGTTCAATGGATTCTTGGATTTATAAAAAAAAAATCTGGGCTATGATTTTTCCAGAATAATTGAATGAAAACATTGTGCAATGCTTCTTACAAGTGTATCGGAAGGGAAGAATATTTTTGGCAGGTAAAATATTCTGTTCCCTTCATCTTTAGTATCATAAGTCTCCCAGAGAGGAATTTTAGAAAGCTCAAGGGTGAACACAGCTAGGCAGGTTTTCTGTGCATCGTTGTAGGCCACTGCTGCTTTCCCTAGTCAAAGACCTAAAGGCTTTGGTGACTTACTGGCCATGGGATACCCCATTAAGGAATCCCACCAACTTGGTCTCTGGATTCCCTCTGGAATGCCAGCCAGGCATAACAACTCTAAATTGCCACCTGGCAGGCCACTCAAGCTGTGCCTCACCACACAAGTTTCTCTTCCTCTTCCCCTTTGCTACGACAGTCAAGAGGCTTTCAGGAGTCCCTCCCCATAATACTCTATACCTGTTCTTCAGTCAGTGCAGCTCTGGGTGGGTGGGCCTATGGGACAGGACAGTCATTATGATACAGAAAGAGGAGCTCTCTGTGTCTTGGACTTCTCTTCTACGAGCACTTCCTGTACTCCCTGGGAGTGTGAGGTTCTTCCTACACTGCATTACAGGGAACAGAACACTAGTTAAAAATGATGGTGGTGGCTGTGAAAAGAGAAATGGGAAGGCCAATCTTGGGGGATGCTCAAGGTTTATAAGAGGAAAGAAATGGAATTAGAACAGTACTATTGTGCAACTCTAAAGAAATAAGGGAGCCAGATTTTGAGAATCAATGGCTGCCAACATTACAGAGAGACAGGAGACATCAATGTCTTTGTTGATGGGAGAACTCACTAGCCCTTGGGACACAGTCTAACCTGAATCAGATAGATGGCTGACATATAGGAAACACAGAGACCAAAGGAACGGGCCACAATACACACCACAGGATATAATCAACAATTTCCAAATTGTGGAAAACTCTGTAGAGCAAATAATCCAAATTTGTTGAAGAATAAGTTGAAAGAAAAAAAACAGAGGGGAAATTTATAGATTAAAAGATATCCAAAATGTGGAACTACCAATTGTAATGAGTGACATTTATTTGGTTTTTTATTTTCAAAATATTTATGACATTTATGAGACTATAATAAACCTGTACAAATGTTTATGAGATGATTGAAAATTTAAACACTGATTAGATATTCAATTACATTGAAAAGAGCATTAATTTTAGGTGGGATAATTATAATGTTATGTTAAAAATGATTCCTTTTAGGGACAAATAAAGACTTTTTTAGATGAATTGGCCTGGTTCATGGAAGGAGGGAAGGAGGGAAATGGATAGTGGTGCGGATGGAGCAAAGGTGGGTGGATGGTGGTTGGGGTTGGTAATGAGCACTTGGGATTCATCACACTATTTCAGCAATGTTCAACCTTTTCCCTCTCATGGCACACACCAACTAATTATTAAAATTCTGTAGCACACCATCCTGACTGGTGTGGTTCAGTTGGTTGGGTGTCATCCTGCGAAGTCAAAGGTTGCTGGTTCAATTCCCAGTCAGGGCACATGCCCAGGTTGCAGGTTTGGTCCCCATTCAGCACACATACAAGACACAACCTATTAATGTTTCTCTCTCATATCAATGTTTCTCTTCCCCTCTCTTTCTTCTTTTCTTCCCCTCTCTCTAAAACTAAAGAAATTCTGTGGCACACCAAGACATACACTTTTTGCCGATCTGACAAAAACATAAAAGGTATAATTTTGATTCATTCACACCAAACAGCTATTGTTGTGATGGCTGTGGTCATTTTTAAATTTGACAATCCAAGGCAAAAGAGGTCAGTGTCCCTGACTAAATAGTCAATTATTGCATGATTTAAAAATTCTTGTAGCACAGTGGTAGAAAATAGCTGCACTATTTTGTTGACTTTTAAAAAATATCTTCAATATTATTCTGAATGAAAAGATCTTCCCACTTTCTAAACTAAATAAGATGACTTGCTGTACTGAAAGAGCTATGTGGGAAGGGCAGTGTTTCTATCATCTTGACCCAGGATTCACTTCCCACATAGAAATACTGACTTGCATGAAGGTTTGGTTTTAAAGTACAAGTCTGTGTTATACATTTATTTAGATTTGGATAACAGGATAATAATACTATGTATAATATCATGAAAACTTTCTTGAAACTAGATATTGGTTAATAATTATGCTGTCATATACCATCCTTACAAAAACCTTTGAGGTGTGAAGTGTTACTAACTCTGTTTTGTAGAAGAGGAAACTGAGATTCCAAATGGCTGAATAATTTGGCCAACATCCTGCTGCTAGGAAGCGGTGCAGTGGGCTCTGTGGCCAGGGCTTAATGTGAAAAACACTTCATCTTGACTACCAGACCATATTGCCTCACCTGGGAACCAAATCCCAAGGAAGTGACCCAGATATACAGAAATCAATTCTTACCAAGGCCAGGTATGCCTCATGCTCTCATGAAGTTTCTGGCCAAAATGAATTGCTTTTTGACCTCCCAACAGAATGTTTAAAGTCATTTTAAAGCATCTACCCAGGAGGCAGCTGATGGTCTTAATATATGCTGTTTTTAACTGCAGCTGCTCTGTTTTATATTTTTAATTGAGTGTTTTAAATTTTGTGCTTGCAACCTAAAGCTATTTTATTGTGATGCATTCATGTTTATAAATCAGATTCTATAAACCCAATGATTAGAGCCTCTATTGCAGGGGTGGATGGCTAAAGACAGAGATTCCAATTTAGAACTTAGGACCAGAATTTATGCAGAAAATTTTGTGAGCACAGTAGCTGCCCTTGCTGCTTTATTTGTATCTTGCTGGTTTAAACAGCTGGAAGGCTGGTAAAGCTGAGGCATCAGCAGAAACACACCTCATTAGCTTTCATACTGGCTATGGTTTGGAAGAGAGGAGAGAAATCATTCACTGTGTTCTCTTAATGTCCACATGCACTGCCAGAAACTCACAGGCTGTATGATGGCTTGGTAGAGGGGTACAGTGGTCACAGGAGGTGTATTAGCAAAATCCTTCAACTCACTTTCCTGTTAGACTAGCTTCGGTTTTGAAGACCTTATTCTGCGGACCCATTACTGAATTCAGTATGGGATATGCTTTCATCTAAATTCAGATTTAAAACCCCAGATCAATGCCGGGCATATAGAAGACACTCAGTCAATTCTTTGGAATAACTGACTAACATACCTCTTCAAAAGGGAAGAAAGGGACTATTGACTCTTTGGGAACTTAAACTTAGAGCTTCAGAAAGTTTTTAAAAAGTTAATAATCAAATAAAATACACCAGAGGAACATATGTATTGTTGAGGTCTCCCCACTGTGGCACCGATTTCCCAGTAGTTTTGCTATTTGGGAGAAAGGGGAGCAAGATGGCTGTTCCCATCTTTACAGGCTTTTCCTTTGGGATCTAGATATGTTGGAAAGCCTCTGGGCCAACTCTGGTTTTTGTGGGAACCCATCCATTGGTATTTTTAAATGAAAGGTGATTAGTGGTAAAAGTACCTCATTTCTTGGTCAGTTATCTCATGGTAACTCTACACCAGGACACTTTAGAAGTGCCCTCTTCCAGTAATAAGACCCAAATGTTGGGTCCACACTGACCATTGGCAGCTCCTGAGATGAGGCCTGGATGCCATTGTGAGTGGATTGGTGGCAGACCACTTATAGCCCACCCTAGACATCAGTCAAGACAGGTCCTACCTTCGCCGTTGATATGACCTTTGCCAATGGTCACAGTGATTTCTCCGAACAGGTCTCTCAGCCAGGAGTGGCCAAAAGTAATTATTGTCAGGTCTCACAGCAAGAAAAACTTGACCTATCAGTTTCAGACTGCTACCTGATTATGTCCAAACTGACAATTTCTGAAAGTGTTCTACTTTTTTGCCATTTGAGAAGGTAGTCACTCCCTCTGGTCACATATGCTAGGGAAAGTACACGGCCATTTAGAGGAAAAGAAACAGCCCTGCAGGGGTGAAAAGCTACAGCAGAGAATGTCTCCGCACTATTTATAAACTCCTCATCTCAATGGTACTTGGCAAAAAGATGAGCCAGCAGGTTCACAACCTTACATTTTACCTTCAAGTTATGAGAAACATCTGCACAGTATAATTCTTGACATAAATAGCAAGCTACCCAGACTCCAGGGAAAAAGAACATATGATATGGTGGGTTTAAAATATATCCACAAGTTCCTTGACATTCTTCCTTTCAAAAGGCAAAGCAGACCCCTTGAATGTGGACTGGACTTAGTGACTTGCTTCTAATAAACAGAGTATGACAAAAGTGATGGTGTGTGACTTATGAGAGTAGATTATAAAAGGCATTGTAGGGTCCTTCTTGCTCTCTCTAGAAGCTCCTCTGTGTGGGACGCTCAAGTAGCCTTAAGGACAGGCCCATGTGGTGAGGAACTGAGGCCTGCAGCCAAGAGCCAGCATCAACTCACCAACTGTGCCAGTGGGCCATCTTGGAGCCTTGGTCAAGTAGATGACAGACCCACCCCAGCCAACCTCTCATCTGTAATCTCATGAAAAACCCTGAGCTAGAACCCTTCTGTTAAGCTGCTCTGGGTGCCTAGTTCTCAGAAACTGTATGAGATAATACATGCTTATGGTTTTAAGGCACTGAGTTTTGGGGTCATTGTTACATAGCATCAAATGACCATATGGATAATGGAAGTCCACAGATATTTGATCCACGGTTTTAGCCATCTTTTAATTAACTCTGGTATCTTCTATTATCCTATATAGAAGCATAGGTAATTAATTTTTACCTCCTTTCTTGTTATTAAAATGAAGAAACAACCAAAGGCTAGGTTGCCAGGTTTTAAAGAGAACTTTCTCTTGTGTGATTCCTCAAATTAAACACAAGTTTTGATTCCACCATCACACATGGGTTGGAAGGGTCTTTGCTATCATTACTAATCAAAGCTGCAATGATTCATAGCAGGTTGCCAAGGAAGCCAGATGAGTTTGTGACAACATACATCGAAAGCCAGCCAGATATGATATCTGCCTTCTCCCCTGTTCCTCTTTGCACATTATCACATAATGTTGAATGTAGGGAAAAATTTTAGAAAGGAAACTAAGAAGGTATTTTACTTACTTCATGATGACAATGTAGATAAGATACATCAGCACAAGGACTAAAGACTCCCACCTGTGTACACACCAAGACAGTCTAGTTAAAGAAAGTCACCATAGGCAGATGGACAACACACCAGCCTATCTTTAAAAACGTATTTAATATGAATGGCAGTTAAACCTGACAAGCATGGTGAGGATAAGGCAGACATGCAGACTGGTTACAAATGTTTCCTGGTCTACAGTCATTTTCTATACTGCACATGGCTTTCACTGATCTTTTTCTTCTGTACCTAAAAGAAAAATGCTCTTTCCTCTGTTATTCACTTACCCAAAAGAGTTCTTTTTTTCTCAAATGAGTTCTTTGGATGAAGTGAGCCTTCATAATATTGCTGAATATAGGCCTTTATATTTATAAATCTGTCCACAGCTTAATCATTTGCTAAAACTATTTATATTTACAAAGAGCAAATGACCAGAATAGATAGGGACAACCAAGGGATTGCTGAATACATAGGAGCAAGGCATAAGTAGAGCAAGAAGAAGCGAGAGGCAGAGTAGGGGCAGACAGAGGGAGGGAGGGACAGGGAGAGAGACTCCTTCCTTTCAGTGAAGGAGTCAACAGGAAAGATAAGAATGAATGACTGTCAAAATGGTCAAAAGAAAATGAATGATAAAAAGTACTGAAATGTATTTTGAAATCCTGAAAATTTGACTATTTTTATTTTCTTTATTTTAGTAACTTCCAACTAAAAAACAAAGGGAACTTGATTTCTAAGTTCCCTTTTAGTTGTAGAATTAAAATATCAACCAACTAAAGGTGTAATTTTGGCTTCCAGAAAAGGTTACTAGAGAATGGTCTATGAAGAAATTGTAGTTATGCCTTTCCTCCTTTTTTTCTTTTCAAGTTCTATACCTAGAAATTGATCCTAGGAAAATATGTGGTCAAATATAAAAAGGATGCACACACAAGGGTTTTTGTTGCAGTGATGTTTATAAAAGTGAAGTGCTGGAAAGAAGCAAAATGGTTGTAGGAAAGAAGCAAAAATGGTTATACACGTATGTTAAGTATGTCCATACAATGGGCTACCATGCATCAGGTAAGAATGATTATGCAGAGGAGTGAATGGGAGTCACACTGACTTCCTTTCAGGACAAATCTGGAATTACAACTCCACTGTGGAGAAACCACCCGGAACAAACAACTGAACAATAGCCAGAGAGAAGCATATGATTTCAGACATACAGAACCAGCTTCGGCACAACCAGTCTGGTAAGGAGTGTGGTGGAGACTCGAGAGGGTTGGTGGGATAATTAAGTGGCTGGTTAGACCCCCCAAAGAAGATTGGGGTCTAAACCCTAAGCTAGGATTCCCAGCCTATAACATCAGAGCCCAAAAAATACACAGATAACAAACAGTGGAAAAAGCAGCAAAGTTGTTCTCTGCCAGAGACAGACTGTTGGAGACACAAGGGCTGTTTAAAGAGCCAACACACAAATTTTCATTTGCAGCCCCTTACCCGGGGCTCAGGCAAAGGCAAGGGCAGAGTGGGTTGGAGATGCCTGAGAAGAGACAGGACAGAAGCCTTGGGGAAAGAAATGAGAGAGTAGCCGCCAGATCCGGGCTGAATCACCCACCAGACAGCAGCAGCCTTTGCACTCAGGCAGACCACTCCCCTCTGAGCAGCAGTAGCCTGAGGGGAAACAATAGCCCCAACTCCTGGAGGGTCTCTGTCTTGGCCCTTTGGTGCTTAAGCCTGACTGCTGAGTCCTAGTAACCAGATAAAAAACTGAAGAAGACAGCCAGAGACAGTAGATCACTGGCAAAAGAGGGGCAGAGTGGACTAGAGAGACTTGAAGAGAGACTGGGGAGAGAGGCTTTGTGGAGAGAACTGAGAAAGTAGCCACAGGGATCCTGAGTTGAGCCAACCCCCATATGCTGCAACCATCCTGTTCAGGCAGACCACTCCCCTGCAAGCAGCAGCTACCTGAGGGGAAACAATAGCCCCCACCCCAGGAGAGATTCGGCCTCACCCTACAGTGCTTAAACCTGACTGCTGAGTGCAGAGATACTACATTAACAATTGAAAGAGACAGCCTGTGACAGCAGATCACTGGAAGTATGGAACAAGCTGCCTAAGGTCAGACAGGGTCAATGTCTGACATCACCAAAGGCAGATCCAGAAAGAAAAAAATCAGTGACAAATACAAGAGACTACCGATATGAAAGCCACTGTGGTCTCCCTCATGATTTGTGATATTTTCTTTCCTGCATAGCTTTATAGCATTCATTTCTTGTCCAGCAAACTTGTATATAATAAGTCACTAGATTTTATACTATAGTGTATTTCAATTCACATACTTTGCCCCTCCCTTCTCTTAGCCCATCTTACCTTCCTCTTTCCTTGCAATATTCTCATTTCAAATTTGGTTTTCTTGCTAACTACAACTTGTTTCCACTCCACACTCTTACTATTTCTCCTCTGTCCAGACATTCAAAACGAGTTCTTTTGTCCAGGGCCATTTCACATCCTTTTGCCCAGGTATCAAAATACCCATGTCCTCTCTACACCTGTAACAAACTTCGCTAGTTGGTTGTGGGTAGGGTAATTGTTGTTGCATTGTTTTTCAAGGTTATCACTAGAGCTTCACTAATTCTGTATTTCAAATAACTAATTTTACTGGACCCCTCTCTTACTTTTTTTTGGCTCAAATTTTAATTATGTCTTCTTAGCCTTTTTTTATTTTCCTTTTTGTCTATTTCTCTTGCATCCTGTCCTTTTATTTTTCTTTATTCTCATTTTTCTATTCCTTTACATTCCAAATTTTAATTTTTCCCTCACTTAGTCTAGTTTTTGTTCCTCACTCTTAGTATTCCCTCTGCCTTTATCATTACAAAATCACTTCCCAATCCTCTGTACATCTCTTAGACTTTTCTTTGTTTCTCTTTCCCTATTATTCCCATACCCCCTATATTAATTTTAGCTCATTTGTTATTGGTAGTGCTCCAGTGGATCTTTCTCTCCAATTTGGCTCATATATTTTTATTAATTATTTAATATTTTTCCTTCCTTTTTATTTCTCTCTCTAACTTTATTTTATTTTAGGCTATTTTAGTTTCTGTTTAAACCTAATGCTATATGCTTCCCTTCTCATACTCCATTCCACACTCTTCATTCCCTCTCTTTATTCATGAGGTAAACTTTACCTTCTCTCCTTCCATTGCTCCAACACCCAAATCTTGCCAGTGCCCCCTCTCTAACCTCTCAAAATCATTCCTCTTTCATTAGGTCAGCTCATATCCACTCTCTTTTCCTATAATAGTCTTAATCTCGTTACACCCCTATTAATACTGGTTCATTAGCTATTGGAAGTGGGGTTGTGGGGAGTGGATGTGGTTTTGTTTCTTGGGCTCTGTGATTTTGTTCAGGCAGTGCCTATATAACAGCATGCAAGATGTGGTGGGTGAAGTGACCCTCAGTCAACCAGTGGCAGGGAAAGATCCACAAAAGAATGACCCAAAACAATCAAATTCAATTACATCCAGAAAACCAACATAAAAGGCATAAAGGACATCCCAAGAATATCAGGTTCAGGTGATCAAGGAGATTGCACCACTGTATCTCACAGGCCTCCCAACATACCACAAAGTCAGAAAGTCAAAACAGATCAATTTAAGAAACAGCAGCAGACAAGAAGAGTCCCACAAACAATAGGAAGATAAAGAAACAACCCCCAAACTAAAGGAAAGGAGGAATCCTCAGACAGAATGCTAAATGAAATAGAGGCAAATCAACTATCAGATGCTGAGTTCAAAACAATGGTTATAAGGAAGCTCAATGAACTCAGTGCAAACTACCAAAAACTACAGGGAAATTATGAGGAACTTACTGCAAACTATATCAGCACAAAAAAAAGGACATAGAAAGAATCAATAAGGGCCAAGAAGAAATGAAGAATACAATTTCTCAATTAAAGAACACAGTATAAGGAATCAAAAGCAGGGTCGAAGAAGCAGAGGATAGAATCAGTGAGCTGGAGGACAAAGTAGAAAAAAACCTCCCAAGAAGACCAAGAAAATGGAAAAAGACTGGAAAAAAAGTGAATAGGGGTTAAGGAAAATTCAGGACAACATGAAATGGAGTAATATCCATATAATAGGGGTACCAGAAGGAGAAGAGGAGGAAGGGATAGAAAACCTGTTTGAAAAAGTAACGAGGGAAAACTTCCCTAATTTGATGAGAGAAGAAGCCACACAAGTCCAGGAAGCAGAAAGGGTCCCAATTAAGAGGAACACAAAGAGGCCCATTGCAAGACACATCATAATTAAAATGGCAAAATTCCAAGACAAAGGGAATCCTAAAGGCAGCAAGGGAGAAACAGGAAGTAACATACAAGGAATCCCTGATAAGGACAGCAACTGACTTCTAACAGAAACATTACAAGCCAGAAGGGAAAGGCACAAGATATTCGAATTAATGAAAAGCAAAGGCCTGCAACCGAGACTACTCTATCCAGAGAGGCTCTCAATTAAAATGGAAGGACACACAAGGAGGTTCCTGGAGAAAAGAAGGCTAAAAGATTATACCTCCACCAAACCAGCACGGCAAGATACAAAAAGAGATTGCTTTAAGAAGAGAAAGAAAAACAATGAGAGAGAAAGGAACAAAGGTATAAAGGGAGTAAAATGGCAATGAATAAGTACCTATCAATACTAACCTTAAACGTAAATGGATTAAATGCTCCAGTCAAAAGACATAGAATAGCTGAATAGATAAGAAAGCATGACCCACACAAATGCTGCTTACAAGAGACCCACCTCAGAACAAAAGACATATACAGACTGAAAGTGAAGGGCTAGAAAAAATATTCCAAGCAAATGAACAGGGAAAGAAAAGCTGGGCTAGCAATACTTATATTAGACAAAATAGACTTCAAAACAAAGGCCATAAAAGGAGACCCAGAAGGACAGTTCATAATACTCAAGGGAAGAATCTATCAAGAAGACATAAACATTATAAACATATAGGCACCCAACACAGGAGCACCAAAATATATACAAAAATCTTGGAGGACTTCAAGAAAGACAGAGACAGCAACACACTTAAATCGGGGGATTTTAACACCACACTGTCAAAAACTGATAGATCTTCCAAACAAAATATCAACAAAAATATTGCAGCATTGAACAATGCCCTAGACCAAATGGACTTAACTGATATATATAGAGTCTTTCATCCCAAAGAAGCAAAATACACATCCTTTTCAAAGGCATAAGGATTATTTTCAAAGACAGACCTCATGATAGGACAAAAAATAAGACAACAAATTCAAGAAAATTCAAATAATATCAAGCATTTTCTCTACCCACAAGGGACTGAAAATAGAAACCACCCTCAAGGAAAAAACTCAAAAACACTCAAACTCATGGAGATGGAATAGCATACTATTAAACAATGAATGACTTAAGAATGAGATCGAGGAAGAAAGTAAAAAGTTTCTGGAAACAAATGAAAGTGAACTCACAACAATGCAAAACTTATGGGACACAGTGAAGGCAGTCCTCAGAGGGAAGTTCATAGTGATACAGTCCTACCTAAAAAAGATGGAAAGTTTTCAAATAAGCAACCCAACCCTACACCTACAAGAACTGGGGGAAACAACAACAAAGACAGCTCAGGACAAGTAGAAGGAAGGAAATAACCAAGATCAGAGCAGAATTAAACAACATAGAGACTCAAGAAACAATTCTAAGGATCAATAAATCCAGGAGCTGGTTCTTTGAAAAGATAAACAAGATTGACAAGCCTTTAAGCAGACTCATCAAGAAAAAAAGAGAGAGGACCCAAATAAACACAATCAGAAATGAAAGGGGAGAATTGACAACTGACACCACAGAAATACAAAGGAGTATAAGAAATTACTATGAAGAACTATATGTCAAGAAATTTGAAAACCTAGGTGAAATGGAGAAATTTCTAGAAAAATATAATCTTCCAAAGCTGAATCAAGAAGAATTAGAAAGCCTGAACAAATCAATAACAGCTGGTGGCATCAAAGCAGTAATCAAAAACTCCCAGGACACAAAAGCCCCAGACTACACAGTTTCATAGGAGAATTTTACAAATCATTTAAGGAAGAGCTAACCCCTATCCTTCACAGATTATTCCAAAATATCCAAGAAGATGGAAGACTTCCAAACTCTTTTTATGAAGTGAGCATCATCCTAATCACAAAACAAGATAAAGACATAACAAACAGAAAACTACAGGCAATATTGTTATGGCAAACTGCATCTAGCAATACATTGGGAAGATCATACACCATGATGAAGTGGGATTCATCTCAGGGATGCAAGGATGGTACAATATTTGCAAGTCAATAAACGTAACACATCACATAAACAAAAGGATAGACAAGAGTCACATGATCATATAAATACATGCAGAAAAAGCATTTGATAAAGTACAGCACCCATTTATGATAAAAAAAAAAAACCCTCAGCAAAGTGGGAGTAGAAGGAGCATTCCTCAACATAATAAAGGTCATACATTAGAGACCTACAGCCATCATACTCAAAGGGCAAAAACTAAAAGCTTTCCCACAAAAATCAGGAAAAAGACAAGGATGTCTGCTTTCACAACTTCTATTCAACATAATATTGGAAGTCCTAGCTGCAGCAATCAGATAAGAAGAAGAAATAAAAGGCATCCAAATTGGAAAAGAGGAAGGAAAATTGTCATTGTTTGCAGATGATATGATAGTTTACATAGAAAACCCTACAGACTCCACCAAAAAAGTATTCAATCTAATAAGTGAATTTGGCAAAACAGCAGGATACAAAGTTAATGTTCAGAATTCAAAGTCATTTTTGAACACCAACAATGAAATATCAGAAACAGAAGTCAGGAAAAAAAATCCCACTTCCTACACCAAACAAGAAAAATAAAATACCTCAGAATAAACCTAACCAAGGAGGTAAAAGACCTGTACTCATAAAACTACACAACACTGAAGAAAGAAATTAAGGAAGACACA